>CAHIKZ030001553.1:745000-757500 GCA_903632075.3 Acanthosepion pharaonis
TGAAAGAAAAATTTATAAGATGAATAATCATTTTTTCCATAGAATATATATATATATATATATCAAAATATATGAAAACTGAATATATATATAAAGAAATTTTAAAATGATAAAAAAAAAAAATCATTTAGAATGAAAAAAATTGTTTTTTTATTGACATCAATATATTTTTTAAAATGGACTAAGTTCAAAGATGACTGAAAGAGCAAAAAAATTTTTTTGATTTATTTAATTTTGAGAGAAATTTATTAGCATAAAATATTTTTTTGCCTCTAAATTATATCAGTTCTAAAATTTTTTTTTAAATTAATTAATTATTTTCTAAAAATAACAAGAAGTTTATTACTTTCAAAAAAAATGTTTAAAAAAAAATATCAATTTGAACTTCAACCATTTTTTAAACCCTTATAAAAATTGCATCAAAAAAAATATATAAAAACGTTAAAAATAATAATAACGGGTGATTAAATACAGGTAATGGACCAATAATAATATGAATTGAAAACAAATTTTAACAATAATGTTATAAATAAACAACTAAAAATAATAATTTATTAAATTTATTTTTATTTTTTTTTTATTTTATATAATTTAATATTTTAAAAAAAATTTAAGTTTTTGAATTGACTATATTTAATGGCTATATTTTTAAAATTTTTTATAAACTAGCAGCATGGCCCGGCGTTGCCCGTGCTTGATTAAAAAATCGTACGACTCATACAGCAATCGCTATCACTTGACTTAAAATATTTTTGCCCTTCCTTGCCTTTAAAGGAGTTCCCTTTGCCGTGCTGATGTTGCTACATGCCTTACTTCTTGCCTATCTCACACTGCGAATTTTTTCTAAGCTCTATACTAAACATTAAATCTGTTACGAAAAAAAGAACTAAACAAAATGAACACAAAACGATCAGCTTTAAAAAAAAAGGACTCATAACTAAAAAAACCGAATGAAAAAAAAGAATGTTAACAACAAATACTTTTTTTCACACCCAACCCAGTTCTGCGGAATCAGAATCAACGTTGAGTTTAAGCAAGCGAATGAGCCAATTGGAGTAAAGTGCCATGCAGATTTAAAATTTTTCCCACTTGTGACGAATGCAGCTATCGATTTTTTTTAGCATGCTAGTTAACATTCGTGTCAGTCAGCTGTTGGCTCTCACGCTGGCCAATAGAATCTTCCTGCCTATTCGTGGCAGCCAGCTATTGGCTCTCACTCTGGCCAGTACAAAATGGCCGCAAACTACATGGAAACTGCCGTAGAAGCATGAACAATCGATTATTTCCACTATCAATTAGAGTTGGGAGGTGCAAAGTCGGTCTTGACCTTTCAACTAATTTGGAGCATGTGCATGTAAAATTTGGTGCAAATCTGTCGAAAATTGCGGCCGTACATTCACACACACACACACACACACACACACATCACACATCCTTTTTATAGATAGAGATAACACACACACACACACACACACACTTATATATATATATATATATATATATATATATATATATATATATATAAATATTAAAATTTATTTTAATATTTCTCATTTTTTACAAATGTCATTTATTCGTTCACGGATATTTATTTCCAATTTTATTAATCGTTAAATTAAAATATTTTGCTGGTTGATAATTTTTTTTTTATTCGAATTAAATATTTCTTTTAAACTGAAATTTTCTACGTGTTCACATACAGAGGGCAGGTGAGTCGATTACATTATTACATATCAGGGGACAGTAACTGACATTCTGTGTGATGTGACTATGCACCTAGGGAAAAGGCGGATATCTTCCAGGTCAACCCGCCGATACACTTTTCTTGTCTGGTGATCTGTTGTAACACTGACTGCAAAGTCTAATTTGGTATCATCTGCCGTGATACCTATTACAAATAGGAACTGTCACAGATTAACTTCTCTTACGAGAAATGTTTCTTATTCACATTAAAATTCGCTTCAGACCATATTGTATTTCCTAGCGGAGGTTATATAGAACACTAGCAGGCTTCGACCGATTGTTATCGCTTCGCAAAGTAAGATACTTGAAATATTTGAAAACTTGCATATTACTTGAAATATTTGAAACAAAAATTTTTAATGGGCATTTCATTAATAAATTGGTTTGTTATAATACAAGTCGTAAATGAGCACGAATTATTTGAACATAGAAGAAAGTATGTCTTGCCTAGCTATGATCACCTGAAACTTGAAAACGGAATGGACGAAGTTCTCCAGGAGAGAATAACAGATAGAATGGAATTTCGTTACGAAATTATTTGCAATTTATTTGTTTGATAGATTGGGGGTGGTCTTCGTTTGATGGGGTTTACCGCATATCAAAAACTAGCAGTAGAGCCCGGCGTTGCCCGGGGATGTAACAGTAAGAGATAGATCAAGTATCGACCATCATAAAGACTGAAAAATAAAATTGACAAAGATTATTGTTTAAGGTTGACAGACACGCATGTCTTTAGTTTTTTGTTTTTTTTTTTTTTTTACGAATTGGTCAAAGAAAACTCAAACTCAAAAACATTGTTTTCAATCGTTATGAGTCTACCGATTGAATAGAATTTTATTATAAACAATTGTCTTGTAAATGGAATTTTTAAAGCATTCTGAATGTAAAAAAAAAAGAAAAAAGTGTGCAAGACAATAAGAAACACTACCTGCCAAAAAAAAAAAAAAAAGGTGAAGTTTTGTTGAAATCAGTTGAAAAAAAAAAGGAAATCCGATCACACACACACACACACACACACACACAACCTGTTTTTTATAAGAAAACTCGATATGAGTTGTCCCCTTTCATTCTCGTGATGCCTCTTAATTGTGTTTTCAAATTGATTTCGTTCAAAAAAACAATTGTGTTTTTCAATTTTTGGCGCTGTCAGAACCACCGCAAGGTAATTTTACGTAGTCCTGTGAAGTTTTTTTTGAAATCGGTTGGAAAATGTAGGAAATCCGATCCAATATACACAACACACACACACACACACACACACACACACACACACACACACTCTGCGTTTTATAATAAGTAAGATTATCATTTGAGATTTTAATGTTCTGTTCTTAATTTTTTATTTCCCTCTATGGATACGCATTGGACATCTGTTTAATGAATCTATATATAAATTTTTGCAAAAAATATATAGTCAATTCTTTGGGTAAAAATTGATAATTGTGTATATTGCGTTTATAAGTAAACATCTGAAGTATTTGTAATTGAGTTGATATGCAAACATTATTCGGATTTATACATCAAGTAAACATTGATCGAGTTTGTAGTTCAGTCTATTGGTAAGTTTGATTTCTGTTTATATATGAGACTAGCAGGTTCGGCCGCTAGCTGTCGATTCGCAAAGTAAGATATATTCACTACTTGAAATATTTGAAGCAGCAAATTTTAAATGAACATTTCATTTACAAATCGGCTTGTTATAGGTAATGATAGTTTTACAAACAGATGCCAACTTGCTAAAAGCCGAGTCAAATGCAAATTTCAAACAGTTTTCTGTACTATATAAGATGATATTCTTACTGAGAACTATTTTTGATATGACAATCAAAAAAATCCTCGAATAAAGAACAGTAATAAAGGAAAATTAATTAATAAATATACCTTTTAAAAATCAATCTGCACATTAGTTAAACCTAAATAAATAAAGAACGTCCTGTGTATGACGATAAACTACATCCAGCAGCAAGGCCTCTGATCGCGAGGTTTTGAGGATCATGGATTCACCTTCAGCTAGAATAATTTAGAAAACGCTATTGTATTCATATTGTCGACTGAAGATTACTTCAAGTACTTCAATTGATAATATGTATACAATAGCGTTTTCTAAAATCCTCTAGTTGCTAAGGACATTTTGTTTGTTGTTATTAGTTACTTTGTTTTCAATAAATTCATTTTATGTTTGCCTTGAAAAAGTCCACATTGGACAAAACGCGTCGGCTAATAATGCAGTTTTCCTATTCTCTTTTACCGTTAGACATACTGTCTTTTCCTACAGGTTAACTGAGAAATTTTTCATATATAAAAAATATAGATATTTCCTACACACATATATATATATTTACAAGGTGTTCAAAATTAATAATAATTAACAGTAATAAAGTACAAAACATATGCATAAAATGTAATGTATTTATTATACAAACATATCAGACCCTCAAATTATCAAACTATTTTCCTCCGTCATTCAAATACTCATCTTTCCATGCAAAAGATTTATTAATATTATTTATTACAAAATAAAAATTATAATTTAATGATTAAATAAATTTTAGGATAACTCTTATAATATTGGCAATATTGGTATAATACTTACTGTATACCGACATTTGCATACATACATATAGATTTATAGACATAATTAAGATAGATAATTAAAAAAGTGTATGTGGTTGATTGTGTACTATATGAGGAAAATTTCCTGTGTACCTTTTATTGTGTTTTGTATGTGTGTATTTGTTTTAACACAGTGTTTTTTTGTATGTGTTGAAGCCTGTATGATTTATATGTGAATTAAATAT
The DNA here is from genome assembly GCA_903632075.3 of Acanthosepion pharaonis. NCBI lineage: Eukaryota > Metazoa > Mollusca > Cephalopoda > Sepiida > Sepiidae > Acanthosepion > Acanthosepion pharaonis. Next base: position 749,542 of record CAHIKZ030001553.1, read on the forward strand.
TCGAAATTGCTTGTAGTGTGTTTATGTGTGCGTGTTTGTGTGTGTGTGTGTTTATGTGATATGTAAGTGTGTATGTATGTTTATATATATAAACAATATCCCCCAATCATTTGTTAAATACATGTGTGTGCGTGTGTTTATGTGTTATCATAAAATGAAAGATGGTTCCAATGTGTCAAGTGTATTTAAATTTGAAAATAAATATGTTATGAAAAATAAAGAAAACGTGTATGTGTATTCAATTCGAAAAATTCTGTGTTTGCGTGTGTGTATGTCCAGAAATTTATGTGTGTGTGTAGATGATGTATGTGTGGTGTGAAATGTTTACAGGATGTGTTCGTGTATGTGTATGAAATTTACATGTGAACGTGTGTTTGCATGGTTATTTGTTGAATGTTGTGCGTGTGTATATTTATGTGTATTTTATATATATATGTATTCCGCGAAATATTTGAAAATATGTTTATATAAGTGAATGTGTAAAAGAAGGTGTAAAAAAACTGAACGTAATTGGAAAATTAAATGTTTGTGTAATAAACTTATGTCCCGTGTGTATGTGATTGTGAGGATTTATAAAATATTTTGTGTAAATCGTGTGTGAAACTAATTTTGTGTATGTGTGGTGTCAAATTACAGTGTGTTTAAAAAAATCTATTTGTTGGTTGTGTTTCAGAAATTGTGTTCATGTCTCGGTGTGTGATGCCATTTTAAAAACTGAGCGTAAAATGTTTGTGTTAATTTAAGATATGTGATTGTTGTGGTTTTGTTCATTATATGTGTGAGTTTGTATTTGCATGGTGTAATATGCAAAATGTGTGTGTTTATCTATAAATGTATTTTGTGCGTATGTATATGATGTAAATAAAATATATTTAGAACAGTTTAAAAATAAATTTTGTGTGTTCGTTTATTTATTTAATTGTGTGTGCAGTGTTTTATGGTAGTGAACAAATTAAAAAACATTGTTAAAAATCAAATGTGTCAACTGAATTTTTTCAAATATATGTTAAAATGATATTAAAATATGTGTGTTTAATAGAAAGAGTATTTATGGACATGTATGTATATAATTTGAAAATTTTGAAAACTATTGGAAATTAATCATGTTTGTTTTTGTATGTGTAATTAATGTGTGTGAAATTAATATATTTAAAACAAGAAATTATATGTGAATTGTTGTGATATGTGAAATGATCTTAGTCTTATGTTTGTGTATGTTGAAAATCTGAAAAATAAATCTGTGTAAATGTTTTGAATGTGTGTGTGTTTTTTGTGTGTGTGTGTATGAAATTGTGTATGTTACATGTTGTGTATGTGTGTATTGAAGAAAATCATTATGTTTGTGTCCGTGTGTGTGCGTGTTTCGTGTATGTGTAGGAAATGTGTGTGTTTGTGTGTGTAATTGTAAAAAATATATGTGTAAATAAGTGTATGTTTGTAGTGTGTTCGTGTATGTGTATATGTGTAAAATTTATATATATATATGAATATTAACGTTAATTGGAATTTATGTGTGTGTGTATAAATTTAGAGTGTAAACATGTGTAATGTGTAGAATGGTTTACGTGTTTTATTGTGTAAGTATGTGTGTGTGTGTGTGTGTATATGTGTGTATATGTGCGTGTGTTACTTATGTGTGTGTGTGTATGTGTGTATGTTTGTGTATGTTTTCTTGTATGTGTATACAGTACGTGAAAAAAACAAAAAATGTGTGTGTGTTGCAAATGTGTGTGTAGAATTATTTTGTGTATGTTTAACATTATAAAAATGTATGTTTTGTGTACATGTGTTTGTGTATGTGTAAAATGTGTACGTTTGTGTTTGTGTGATCAATTGTGTAACGTACTACCATAAATATGTGTGTGTTTGTGTGTGTGTGTATGTGTGTGAAATGGTAAAATTTGTGTATGTGTTCGTATATATAAAAAAAAATCGTGTACTAAAAATGTGAAAATGTGTGTCTGTGTTTATGTGTGTATGTGTATGATTATAAAAGTTAAAACATCAAATATTGAATATTGTATATGTGGGTGTGTTTTTTGTTCAAAAATGTAAAATGTGTGTGTGTAATGTGTGTATGTGAAAATTTTTGTATGTTAGGTGTGTGTGTGTATGTTTGTGTATGTGTGTGCAAACATTTAAAAAAAATTAAAATGTATGTTGTTTGTATGTGTGTATGATTGTGTGTGTTACAAAGAAATAACCATGTTTGTGTGTTTGTGTGTATGTGTTTGTGTGAAACTTTCGGATATATTTATGTGTTCAATTTGTCTAATGTTTGTGTATGTGTGTGTAATGTGTGTATGTGTGTATTGTGTGTATAAATTGTGTAATTATTGAGTGTAAAAATATTAATGTTTTGTCAGAAAAAAAATGTAATGTGTAAATGTAAAAAATCGTGTGTGTGTTAATGTGTATTTTTTAAAGAAAAAATTGTACATTCAGCGTGTGTATGTTTGTGTATGTGGCCAAATGTTACATTGTGTGTTTATAATGTATGTGTGTGTGTGAAATTTGTGTTGTGTGTATGCAAAACATATAAGGGTGTGTAAAAATGTGTATGTTGTTATGTGTAAATGTGTAATGTGTGCACTTTTGCGTGTATTATGTATGTGTAAATGTATGTTGTGAGTGTGTATGTTTGTGTATGTGTTCGTGTATGTGTATATGTACGTTTTCTTTCGATATTTCCATGTGTGTAATTGTTTATATATGTGTATTTTGTTCATATGTGTTTGTATGTTCGTTTATTATATATGTATATATATAATATTTTGTATGTTGTGTATGTATATATATTTATGGATCAAGATAATGTATAAATTTATATGAATGTGTGTGTGTGTGTGTGTGTGTGTGTATGTGTATGTGTGTATATGTGTGTATATGTGTATATATATATATATATATATATATATATATATATATATATATATATATATATATATATATATATATATATATAATATATGTGTGTGTATGTGTGTGTGTGATCGGATGTTGTTTATTTGGATCCAGTTTTCATCTGATTTTCATGAAATTTTTTTTGCTTGATAATTTTTTCAGTGCCGAATTTTCAGTCCAAATGGCCTTTGGCAACAATGGCTCTCCACTACTTCCTGCCCATTATAACTCTCAGCAACGTTTTACTATTTACTATCTAAAAACGGATATATGGATATATATATATATATATATATATATATATATATATATATATACAGTGTAACCTGGATATAAGAGATCCGGATATAAGAGAAACCTGAATATAGAGAGATTTTTCTGGTCCCAAAGTGTTCTATACTTACCTAAACAAAATAGACCAAACCCGGATATAAGAAAAACACGGATATAAGAGACTTTTTCCGGTCCCGACAACTCTCTTATATCCGGTTACACTTATATATATATATATATATATATATATATATATATATATATATATATATATATATATATATATATATTCCATAAAAAACTTTAATGGAAATAAATAGTTTGAATTAGTAGTATAATATTATTTATTATTCTACAGTTTCCTTTTCAGGGCCACCCCCACATTCAAATAGTTATCCCCCTTAATTGGAGATATGCCTCAGTTGCACCCAATTGTTGTTACTAATATTGATTTTCGGGTGGGCTGACTTTAAACTTAAATTGCTCCAAGTGAACGATAAAAATTCCCAGTAATGAAAGTCCCGATCGATGCCGGGTTATACTGCTACTTACATTATAATATATCTAAATTGTTAAGTATAATTTTCACCTTGAAGTAACTGAAGATCTTATTTGATGGCACGGTGATTTAGTAATAATGCGTTCGTGCCAGCCATCTAGTCCCTAGAAAATGTGCAAAGCTTCAGAAAATTATGAATTTTATAAGGTTCACTTATAAGGCTTTCATTGTTCTCCGGAATGAAATTGCAACGTCTGAATTTTCAATGTAAATTTAAGCTTCAAACTAGTTTCCTCAAAAAACTGTAAGGATTTCGAGTCATAAATTTTTCTTCTTAAATTGAGTTCAATACTAAGGTTCCAAAATAAACCTGCCCAAATGTGTAATTGCAATATATAACATAAAAAAAGTCTGACGAAATCCTAAAAGACGAAACGCATCACAAGAAAACTTTTTCCACTTTGTCAGACATTATTCTTGATATATAAAAAAAAAACTATATATCGTTATCCCATTTTACATAGTAAAAGATATTTAAATAAATTTAAATTTACGTTTCTTTTTATATCCTATTATATATATATATATATATATATATATATATATATATATATATATATATATATATATATATATATATATATATATATATATATATATAATTATTTATTTAAAAATATGTGTTGCACTGGCCTCAAACAAAGGGAATTACACCGGTTCTCACTATATATAGTGCCAGTAATACCTACCCGGGGTAAGCAGTGACAGTACTACAACTGCCTAGCTGAGTAGTACCCGTTTCCTACCTTTGTATCTGTGATGTTAAATACACTTGTTCTTTAAACCAACTTCGACTTGATTTTGTTATTTTTACTATTGTGCCACGACACAACAATATGATATCATATTGTTAATTAAATAATTATCTTTATGCGCTACTTTTGTATCGAGCACTATTTTTTAAATATAATAACTAAAATACTAATATACTTCCTGTTAAATTATATATCATCCCTGTTAAATATTATAAGGTTGTGTTATAAGGCTTTCATTGTTCACCGGAATGAAATTGCAAACACTCGGATTTTCAATGTAATTTTACGCTTCAAACTAGTTTCCTAGAAAAACAGCAAAGATGTTGAGTCATTATTTATCTTGTCAAATTCAATGCAGTACTCTCTTAAAAAGAGCCATGCGTGATACACGCTTAGGCGATCATGCATCTTTCGATACATGACTGACGAGGCATATCTTTTTGCCGCAGTAGGTTGACATTTCTTTCTGCCGTAGACCAGTTGCTATTTACTATTGGGGGTGGGGACAAAAGGATTAAAACCTTTCCCAAGGGTATTAGCACGTAAGTGAATGTAATGGATTCGATTGAACTCGCTATCCATTGCTCCACCGGGTCTCCCCCGAGTGCAATACTGCGGTTCGAAAATAAACCTACCCTAATCTGTAGTTGCAACAACGTAAACACGAAAACATAAAATTAGTAATCTGATAAAGAACAAATTGGAGACGTTTATCAATAAAATATGTTTCACTTTTATAAAAGTCAACCATGTTAGATTGAGAGAAGTATCCCATTTGTTTATTATCTTATCATCCTGTCGGATTCCGATCCATAGTTTATCTGCATTTGATCTTTTACTCTCTCTCTCTCTCTCTCTCTCTCTCTCTCCCCCTCTCTCTAAATATATATATATATATATATATATATATATATATATATATATATATATATAAGTAGAGGATTGGTGTATACGGAATAAATTACAATAATGAAAAATACTATTCTTAAAAGAGTGCTCAATACAGAGTAGAGCAAATATAATTATTTATTCGGAAATTGTAACAAATATGTTATAAAATCACTACAAAAATAGCCATTTTGTTTCAACACTTCTGATCTTATCAAGTGATGGTGTTGGATGTAGAACAAAAGGTTTTAAAAGGTTCAAAAAACACTCCTCGATAGTGGAAACGCTCTTACATAAGCTGGAATGAGCAATTAAAGAAAAAGTAGTGTGGATATATATATATATATATAATACGTATCTCATTTCCGTTATGAAGCCAGAAGATATAAGATATAGAAGTAATTCCAACGAGAGATGCTCAATATACACTGGAACAACATTTCTTCCAATAGATTTGTTATATGTAACACTGTTTGGCTACCTTTACAATAAGTTTATATATCAGTGGATTAACCCTGCAGGACAAAAAATCTAATGCCGACCTTCTAACGATGTGTAACATTGACGGAATTGAGAGCTTCCTCATGAGGGCACAGTTACGATGGGCCGGTCATGTTGTCCGGATGCAAGATGGTAGAATTCCAAAGATTCTCATGTACAGCCAGCTTGAAGGTGGTCAACGGAATGTTGGCCGACCCTTGCTCAGGTTTAAAGATAAGCTGAAAAGTAAGCTTGCAGCTGCAAATATTGCACACACTGATTAGGAGAATACTGCCTTGGATCGCAAAGCTTGGAAAAGTGTAACTTACACTGGAATCAGGAATTTTTCGGCGGCAAGCGTTGTCAAGCTCCGTGAAGCAAGAGAAGGGAAAAAGCCTCAGAAGGTGCCAGAGAAGTGCACCTTCTTTGCTCACACGCTTGCCCAATCTGTGGCTTTCTTTGCAAGTCATTAGCAGGTCTAAAATGTCACTCTAGATTCAAACATAAAGGTCATTAAAAAGTTGTCGGAACCTCATACGTCGAAATCGACGGGAGAGTCCATCATATATATATATATAATTTGTTCGATAATTATAACATAAATATGTTATAACATCACTACAAAAATAGACATTGTGTTTCAACCCTTCTAATGTCTTATCAAATGATTGTGTTGAATGTATGACCTACATGCAGCGCCATCACTTGATAAGACACCTGAATTTTTCAAACAAAATGGCTATTCATGTATATGTATTAATTAACCACATCGAGCACTATTGTTTACACCTCATGTATGATTTAACGAGTATTTATTTGCTTGCCCGCTTATGCACACCAGCACACGCGTATATACTGGCTTATATCTAGCCATTTGATTTATCTATCTATCGACGATATATATATATATATATATATATATATATATATATATATATTTAAATTTAAATGTCCGGGTTTCAATTCTGGGTAGTGGATGCGCAAATAGAGGACGAAACGGCCGTCCAGTGCTTTCTGCATTTTGTTGAGGTTTCTTCTAAACTCAAGGAATTACTTAATTAATTATCTCAAATCCTCCTTAATTTTTATCGTTTTATCGTATCCTTGCTTGAACCGGCTTCTAATGCTCTGGATGGAGCGGCTTGCGGATAGTAGTCGTGTGTCTAGGGGGCACAGTCCTATAGGTAAAGGAAATTTGGATGAGTTCCACCACGGAATTTGTGAATGAGCGGCGCAATATCGAGTCTAGTTCGCTACCTCTTCGTCACCGAGGCAGTTAGTATGAGGTCTGCGTGTCAATGTAACTGTCCGTGTTTCAATTCTCAGTAGTGATGACGAAACCGCCGTCCAGTGCTTTCTACATTCTGTTGAGGTTTCTTCTAGACTCGATGAATTACTTATATATATATATATATATATATATATATATATATATATATATATATATATATATCAAAATATGCAACTAAATTCGTGTGATGCGTTTTCGTCTTTTTATCTCTTTAGAACGAAACGCATCTCAAAAATTTCTCTTGTGAACCATTTTTGGTGTCAAGATAATATCGGTCCCACAAAAGAACAAATAAAAATTCCATATAACAGGAAATATATTTTATTTACAAAATCAAAATGTAGTCTCGAAAATAAACATTCTGATTAATGACGAAACTGTTCCTTTTTCTCGCGAGGCCATTTAAAATATTTGTCAAGCCCACGTCGAGAATAGCGGTTTTCTGACTTCATCGACTAAAATGATGTTTAAATTGATGTGACTACGCATGCGCGCGAACTAAAGAGTTCGCTGACATTTTAATCTAATTTTTTTAATATATTTTTACATATATCGTTTAGTGTGTTTCATTTCGTTTCTTTTTATATCTTTACATATTTACATATATATATATATATATATATATATATATAAATATATAAATTGATCATAAAAACATTGTCTGTAGGTTATTTTATTTATATGACATATGGGAGCCGAGTAAAGATTATTAGGAAATCACAAAATTAAATCGCGGCTGTTCCTGCAGCTTTCGTCATTTCTTCATAGAGAAGAGGTGTTATATTTTAACTAGGTCAAATTTAAAAACC
>CAHIKZ030001553.1:760000-815000 GCA_903632075.3 Acanthosepion pharaonis
TTCATTGATTTATTTCCTATCAACATCTTTCTATCCCTTATCTCCTTGACTTTCCTCTTCTTACGAATCAGGGTAATTTTTTCATACTTTCAACTGTCTCTCCTTTTCGTTTTTTCTATTGGTAATATCGTTAATTTCCATACGTTTTCTCTTGACTTTCTTTTCTTTTTTTTCTCTTCTTTTTCTTTTTCTCTTCTTTTTCTTTCTCTTTTCCCTTTCCTCTTTTCTGTGAAGCTGTGTTTTATCAATTACGATTCTGAATAAAATCGTTTGATGCCGTTATTGTTTTCCACCTGAAGAAACGTTCATTTAACGTTCAAACAAAATACACAATGTTGTAGTGGATATTTACATGTTCTAATGTAACAATGCATAATAAATATATATATAAAATAGATATAAATTTACTTATTAAAACATAGGGTTCCATTGCTAGACATTGCCGACATTGACAAAAATTTTCCTTAAGTAATATTTAATAAAAAAATAACTGATAAATGAAATATTCGTATTTGCATTTGATATTTAATAATAATTTTTAAATAATTTAAGTAATTCTATTACATTTATTTGTTTTAAAAGAAGTATAGTCTATTAATAATTAAAATTAAGAATAATATTTTAAAATTATAGTTCAATACGACGTATTCATATACAAACGACACTTTTAGAAAAAATCTTTATGTATAAAAGTGCAAATTTAACGGCGAATCAAAAGTGCCGAAAAACATTTTGTCGTTGAAAATTACCAGACATGCGATGAACGGATGTCATCATTCGTTTCAGAAAAGGCACCTCTACCCTACATTCACTAAACTCTTTTCGAAAGTAACTAATATGTTGATATAATAGTTGTCAGTGAAAAAGAATATCCTACCATCCCTTGTTAAAATGATTGGGTTTCCCCATATCAGTAGAAACTAACATGAATTTATGTGCTTATAAAACTCAGTAAATTTCAAAATAATTTATTCCAAAATTCACTTGAAAATGAAATACAACTAAGAACTTTAATTTAATCCTATAATTGAATTTAAAATATTTACCCTCTCTTTTTGAAACATGGTAATTCCTGTGTAACGATGGAACCATATTTTTAAATAAGGAAATTTATAATGTTATAATGTAGATATGCATTTAGCACTATTTTGTAAAAAATAAAAATATTAATAAGAATAAACAATTAAATATCTTATATTCTTCTTTTAATATATATATATATATATATATATATATATATATATATATATATATATATATATGTTAGTTAATAAAACAGGGACAAACGAAAGGGTACCAATATAAAGAGTATGATAAACATTTATTAAATATTTATTAATTATCATATGACAAAAATGAAGCAGGGTGAGAAAGGTTTTAAGTTCGGAATTTTCAGACACGCCTGTGTCCTTCATCAACGGACCGAAAAATAAACAGAGAAATTGGAATTACTCAACGATGGAAATCATTTCCGGTGGAAATCATATTGTTAGCAAAAACTCGATCTCTGTTTGATTCCTTGATGTGCGAATCTTTTTTTATGAAAATAAACATAAATTTAAAATTGTAATCGGTGTAAAAGCGTTAGGCAGGTCAGTTATTACTAGGGGGGAGGGAGATTGCAAGCATAGATGAAGAGATTTATAGGTTGGGGAGGAATAAAAACGTTTCGCGTGTAGCAAGTTGTAGCAAAACCTGTCGAGCCAATATCTATCTATCTATATATCTATCTATCTACCTATCTATCTATCTATCTATCTATCTCTCTCACTCTGTTTATATCTATATATCTATCTGAGTTTCTTTATATCTATCTGTTTGCTCATATCTATCTATCTATCTATCTATATAAATATATTTATATATATATATAATGTTACTTATACGATATTAAAACATGTTAGAAATCGCTACATAAGCGCAATTATGTGTCAACGCTATAAATATGTTTACTGAGCGATTTAAATATACTAGCGAATGAAAGAATCTCATTGTACACAAACAAACAAACAAACACACACACACATATATATATATATATATATATATATCGATTTGTTTAAATTTAGTGTAACTCAAGACACAAACTGTATTGCAAAATATCATGAAAAAAACTTATGTAACCATACTGATTTTTCAAGCGTAGCTTAGATGTGGCACAAGGCCGAAAGTAGGGGGCACCCAGTGTGGATCGAACTTACAATTCAGTCGTAATTGTTCTAGCGAGACAAGCTTCTTAACCATTACACCGCCACGATGTAATCATATTTTCCATTTATTTTCCGATACTCAATGTTGAAAGAAATTGGTGATATAAGCTTACAGCTTGAGAATCTTGATTAACCATAGAACACTAAATATGGGTATATAGTACCCAGCACAAATTTTCCTATTTTTAATTACAATTTTCAGTACCCGATTTCCTTACCTAAATATTTTTTCAGTTCCTATTAATGTTAACTCAAAGTACAAAGTTTGAAGTGACTCCATGTAAAACATTTCAAATAGAGATTTATATTTAATATTTTTTGATGATATTTTCAAAATCGGGTATGGCATACCCATGGTTAGCTGTGATTTATGGTTAGTGTTCTAAGGTTAAGAGATATAATTATATATTTATATTAATGAGAAAAAATTCCAGAATTATTAATATATAAAAATATTTTTAAAAATATAATGATTTAATTTCATTCTTCATTTTATATTTTAAAGAACATACATTATACTAAACTATTAACATCTACAAGGACAGAAGATATTTATTTTATATAACAAACTAAAAACAAAGGAAGAGTAAAGGGAAAATTAGAAAAATTATGTGTAAAAAGCACTGCGAAAAAATGCTTAAGAAAAATATTATAGCCGGGTTAATTACTATAGGAAATATATAAATTATAATTAAATGAGTAATAACTAAAGGAAGCAATATAAAGAAAAAAACAGATATAATAATTAAATATGAATAACATATATACTTATTATATTATAAGAATATTTATATCATTATTAATATTATTATATTAATAAATAATATCAATATAATTAAATATTTTAATATAATCATAGTAAATAAAACATTAAAATATACTAAAAATTTTCCATATTATTAAATTAAATAATACTACATAAAATATAAATACCTCATTAAATATGAAATAGGAATTATTAAATGATAAATCATTACGTTAAATAATACAATATATATCAATATATCACATATCAATACAACATATTAATATCATATATTAACATCGATACGGCACATATCATTATATTAAATAATACTATTATATTATTAATTATATCAAACATCATAGATGATACTATTATTCTGATTAAAATTACTATCTTAAATAGTACATTTATTAAATATAATTAAGTATTATTCTATAACTACAACTAATACCATTATAATTATATTTTTAGTATATTATTATAAAATAATATTATTTTAAATATACATATTTTTATATTATTATTAAATATTAAATAATCATTATACTATACCATTAAATACTATTATTATATATATAGAAACAAACATGAGAGAAAGGATAATTATATTATATATATATATATATATATATATATATATATATGTGTGTGTGTGTGTGTGTGTGTGTGTTTTCAAAATTGCCTCTGTGTGTGTATGTGTGTCTTTTTTTGGCCATTAAAAGTTAAAATAAAAAAGAAAAATAAATGGATTATGAAACGTTTTTAAATAGATTTTTTTAAAATTTTTTTGCTCTACTTTGTATTAAGCACTTTTTTTAAAAAGTAAATCCCACGAACTGTGGAGTTTCGCTCCATCTGTTCTGTCTCTTATTAGTATGTGTCTGTTCACATCTACCTATTTGTCTACCTATCTCTTCACATCTATCCGTATAATGCTATATATATGTGTGTGTTTGTGTGTATGTGTGTGTTTGTGTGCATACATACTAAAGATAACAGCTCAAAACAATGGTGATGTTCTGTTTCCTGCTTGAAAAATCTCGATGTGAGAAAATCATTCTACATAATACACCTGGCAACGAGTTTTAATCTCACCTTATTTAACAATGGAAATATGCTCTAAAGTTTTTTAGAATAAAATACCATGTTCCTTTCCCAGGACTCAAACTAAACTTTATGGGATAAAGTGCTCAATATCGGAAATAGAGCGTATGTAAATATAAATATAAAAGTGAACATTGAAGTCAACACTTAGAGGCGACAGGCTATTTCATATACATATATATATATATATATATATATATATATATATATATATATATATATATATATATATATATATATGGGCTCTCCAGTCGTATTCGACATAGGAGGGTCAAGAAAATCTGTCATCCGAATGCCTCAAGCCCAGATTGAAACCCAACCGATTTTGTGTCTCTAGCACTGAGCTATTTTCCCTCGACAGAATCCACCAAATCTAGCGTATTGTTTTTACAAAGCTAAACAAGCGCCAAACAACCGAATATATATACAGTAGCGTCCAAAACTAAGGGACAAAATTTTAAAACCTAATATTTGTTAGAAATAACAACTGTGAAAAGCTGAAATTTTGACAACTGGTAGTCGTTATCATCCATAATAACATACTAAAATTTGAATCATTTGCAAAGGATAGAAAAAGAATTATAACAATTATTTATTTATTTTCAAATTTGGAACGTCCAAAAGTATGGGACAAAATTCAGAAAAACAATTTAAACGGCAAAAAAAACAATAAAAATACATGTACAATCAATATTTAGTAAATGAGCCCTTGCTCTCAATGACAGCTGCACATCTTCGACTACAAGAACGAATTAGTTCTTGACAATCCTCGATACTAATTTTAGACCATTCTTCTTGAAGCTTCACCCACAAATCCTCCGTGTTAGTGGGATTTTTTTTCCATAACTTTCACTCCTAAGGTCTTCCAAAGATTTTCTATTGGATTTAAGTCAGGACTTTGCGGTGGCCAATCCATAATTTCCAAATCTTGCTCGCTAAGGTAACTCATTACCACCTTTGCCTTGTGACATTATCTTGCATAAAGGTAGCCCTATCGAAACCTGAATTCTGTATGATTGACACAACATGATCTTGAACAATGTTTTTATAGATCTGCGCGTTTACACGAGTTTGTAACCGGACAAGAGGCGTTGTACCTTGGCTAGAAAACATTCCAAATACCATGACGCTTCCGCCCCCAAACTTGACAGTTTTCTTAGTACACTTTGCACTTAATCTTTCACCAATACGTCTCTTTACATTGTTTTTCCATCATTTCCAAATAAATTAAACTTGCTTTCATCACTGAAAAATACTTTTGCCCAATTTTCATATGTCCAAATTACATACCTGTTTGCAAACTCTAATCTCTTCTTCTTATTCTTCGAACTAACAAGTGGTTTCTTCCCTGGGGTTCGATTAAACAGCCCTATTTCTTGCAGTCGTTTACAAACAGTCCGTCTTGACACATTAACACATGAGGTACTATTCATAATCCTTATAATTTCTGTGCAAGACTTAAAACGGTCCTTTAATGACATACGCTGCATTATTCGATCTTCTCTTGCTGAAGTTTTGCAGGGTCTGCCGGTTTTAAAAGCACTAACTATTTTGCCAGTATCATTGTAGGATTTAACAACCCTGCCTACAACACTCTTGGAACGTTTCACTTTCTCTGAAATCTCTCTAATGGTGTGCTTTTCCTTGTGTAGCTTCACAAAAGCTTGTCTCACAGCTACTGTACACACACACACACACACACACACACACACACACACACACACACATATATATATATATATATATATATATAAATATATATATATATTTGACACACTTCGGTTTCTTTTCCGCGACATAATTTCGATCGGCATGGTCTTTTCCTCTCTCTTTCATAAATTTGTTGATTTATTGTCTTGGAAGGAAATATTTAAATCGACATAGTATAGTATTTCTTTTTAATTTACCGGCATTTATCGGCGAAAGAAATTTCAGTTGCAAATACGAGATAACGTTCGCAGTCAAGTTTGATTTGCCAATTCGCAACGCCTTCAAGCAAACTTTTTTATGTTTAAAGCCGAAAGATTTTTTTCTTCTAATTTTGTCTCTACAGTAATTCTAAACTTATTGGCAAAATCGAAGAAAATCCTATTTCTCAACTTGTGTATACCCATGTAATGCCATGTCCCTTCTGGACGTGGTCGATCAAGGCTCTCCATAGATCTTGTTTCTATATTGTCTTTGTAATTCCATGCTTTCTTAGGAATGTCAGTGATGCCGATTATCCAGACTTTTATCTTCATCTTCCTTGCCTTATCCACAACGTTTCAACCTTTGTACGTTCCAGCCTTCTTCAGGTGATTGGAAAATATTCTTAAATATCTGTCTATATCTCTGAAATTAATTATTAGGAATTTTTACATTATCCAGACTTTTAACCTCGTCTTCCTTGCCATATTCACAACGTTTCGGCTTTTTTACGCTCCCCACTTCTTCAGGTAATTTGAATTATTCTTCAATATCTATCTATATCTCTGAGATGAGGTATTATGTTTATTTGCATTATTTACATTATCCAAACTTTTATCCTCATCTTCATTGCTATATTCACAACGTTTTGGTCGTTGTATGCTCCGGTCTTCTTCTGGTGATTGGAATTATTCTTCCATATCTGTTTATATCACTTAGATGAGGCATTATGATTATTGGTATTATTTACATTATTCTCAATGTTATCCTCATCTTCATTGTTATATTCAGAACGTTTCGGCCGTTGTACGGTCTGGCCTTCATCACTTGCTTGGAATTACGATCAAAACCACCTCGTTAGATTGTCCTACTTAACGGAGGCAGACAGTTTGACCAGCACAGCTGGAACATATCTATTCGATTGTTATATTTAACAGTCCCCACACAAGGAATGTATGTGGCACAAGGCCGAGTTTAATGTAGGTTTTTCCGAGCCCGTAGCGTCGGCCAAAAATATTCCCTTTGAACCCGCCTAAACGGGTTCAGGGCCTGTTTACACCACCGGGCGGAAATTTGCCCTGCAGCAAAGCTTAATCCGAGTTCCTCTCCGCCTAGGCAGAGAGTTGGACAGCTGAAGAATCTATGCGACTGTTATATTTAACAGTCCCCCCACAAGGAATGTATGTGGCACAAGGCCGAGTTTAGTGGGTTTCTCCGAGCCCGTAGGCTAGGCCAAAAATATTCCCTTTGAACCCGCCTAGACGGGTTCAGGGCCTGTCTACCTCCACGGACGAAACTTTGCCCTGCGGCAGAGCTTCGTCCGAGTTCCTCTCTGCCGAGGCAGAGAGTTGGGCAGTTGAACAATCTGTGCGACGGTTCCCCAAGGCCTTCTCTCCTCATAATCTTAGTAGGCGGAAGAGTCCAACATAGGCTCTTTAGAGGGAGGAGACTTCAACAATAAAGTATCAGTAGACTGGGCCATAGAAAACGAAAGACTATATTCTGAGACTTTCCTTCCAGATGGGCACCCCCATTCAAGTTAATAGATATTGACTTGAATTGGGCTGTCGATCTGTTAATTTAATATTTATGACCACCGGATTATCAGTTAAAAGAGGGGAATCGAAAGTAAATAACTGAGAAAATTTTGTACTTCCGCTAAGATCGGGATCAAAAAGATTACATTAATAGCTGTAATATTTGGCAAAATTGGAAACGTGACGAAACGCTAAAAACAACTTTCGATGACTTCGAATTTCATGAAAAAATAAGACTTTCTTAACCGTGGTATTGTCGTCGACACTGAAAAGGGGCTGGAAATTTGGAAGTGTCTCTCGTACTCTTTTCTCAATCGATAAACCACTAGACGTCTGGTTTAAACTAGCAAATTCATGTTACGTAGCGATAAGTTAACTTTCGGTTTTGCGCAGATGCACATGGAAAAAATAAACATCATACAACAGCATCATATATATATATATATATATATATATATATATATATATATATATATATATATATATATATATATAGGCGTATATGGGGTCCATAAAGTTTTGTGCATTTATAAGTTATAAATTATATAAAGTGCACACGAACTTTATGGACACCCTGTATATATAAATAAAACTATAACATGCCTTAATTACTGTTTGACAAATTTTTGGCATTCTTTCCTACAGTTTTTTTTAATACATGTAGATGGTAGATCTATCCAAGAATTCTTCAAGCAATGAAAATCTCACTCTTTAGGTATTCTCTTAAATCTTCCCAATCCAATTCATCCAATACTAATTTAATGTGAAAGAGAGGTGATTGAGGCAGCCGAATTAAAATTTCTAAAATTATGTTACTTTTTTTGACTCAAGGTAATTTTGACATAATTTTGAAGAGTATTTTAGATCGTTGTCATGATGAAAAATGATTTTTTTTTTCAATTATGCGTAAACCAGATGATATAGTATGCCTTTGCAAAATAAAATGAGATTCTTTTTTCATGATTCCTTGACCTGAATAAAAATCTCCAGCCCTTTTAGCAATCTCAAAAAGTCTATTGAGGGTTTAATCGTAAAAACAATATGTAATGTTTCTCAAACAAAATATATATATTTTAGCAAAATCTATTTCATTATGACATGCCACCTCACTTTTTATAGCATATCTTTCTATCTTCCCATTTCTCTTCGACTCTAACTTTTTGCTTGTTTGTTTGTTTGTTTGTTTGTTTGTTTGTTTCTTTCTTTCTTTCTTTCTTTCTTTTGACATTGCTATCTTTGTTTTTATATTTTATTTTGCTTTTACCCTGCCGTCTTTATTTCTTTATATTTCCCGCATATATTTTCTTATAATTTGTTTTTGTTTATTCCCTTTATTTTTGTCTCAGCCATCTTTCTTTCTTTCTTTCTTTCTTTCTTTCTTTTCTTTTTTTCTTTCTTTCTTTCTTTATTCATTGCTTCCTTCCTTCCTTCTTTTCTTTCTTTCTTTCTTTCTTTCTATTTCCTTTTGTCATTGCTATATATCGTTTTATAATTTATTTTCTTTCCTCCCGTTTTTTTTACTATGCCTCCTTTCTTTCTTTCTTTCTTTCTTTCTTTCTTTCTTTCTTTCTTTCTTTCTATTTCCTTTTGTCATTGATATATATCGTTTCATAATTTATTTTCTTTCTCCCCATTTCTTTTTGACTGCCTTCTTTCTTTCTTTCTTTCTTTCTTTCTTTCTTTCTTTCTTTCTTTCTTTCTTTTCCTTTTTTATAGATTTTTTCTTCCACCTTCTTGTCCTCTCAATTTTCTTCTTGTTCTCAATACGTGTTTCTGATTGGCTGTTAACCTGGGCGTTTCTCTCTCTCTAAATACACAAGACTCATTGCCATAGTCAAGAGTGCCTGATAGAAAAATCAACTCACGCTGTCGCTTATTCTAAACTCCGAAAATGAAACGATTTGCTGCGAAAGTCAATTTGATGAAACCATTTATTGACAGTATTTCTCGCCATTTTCAATCATTCCGGATTTCTTTGTTATTTTTTTCCTGTTATTGAGTTACATTCTCGCAACACCGGAATTTTCCAAGATCCTAATACAATAAAGGCTCTCTGTCTGTCTGTCTGCATGTCTCTCTCTCTCTCTCTCTCTGTGTGTGTGTGTGTGTGTGTGTGTGTGTGTGATATCGTTGGCTGTACAAAAATTAGTCTCTCTGAATTACAATTCTCTGATTCTGTTTTCCTCGATTTTCTCCTCATAGTTTACCTGGGCAAACAAAGAAGGGGATTTTACTCCAAGGGCAGGGATTCAGATAGCCATCGAACCTAAACTGGATCAGGTTAATTAGTCTATGGAAGCTGCTTGAGAAAGTTTAAGCATCCTAGTATTTGGGGTTTATCTCGATCAATTTGCTTGTCAATAAATTCCTGCAGAGATGATCCTTCTGTTTTCCATTCGCTTGTAAATAATCCACAAAAATTTGATAAACCGTAAAAAAAAATCAAAAAAAATCAAGCAATTTAAAGGATTAATGTTATATATTTTGTTGATATTTGTGTGCCAGAATTTATTGAAAAAACTGCCATTATAATTTTTTGGATGATGAATTTAAATTTAAATTTGCTATTTTATACCAGCATGTTGATCAGATTTGCTACACTTACAGCTCATGTTATGGTTCAGTGAAAAGTAACAGACGGGCAACCCAAAAATGAGTAAGTATTAATTGATATTAGTTATCTCCCCTTGATATGGAAAATGAAATGAGAACAGTCAGCCTCCATGGATTGAATAAAGGGCTTGTTTAAAAATTCCAAGAAAGTTAACAATTACAAACATCCGAACAAAGTGTAGGGTGGGGTTTTATCGGCCAAAACATTGAGCGTATGGGTGATTCAGAAGAAAAAGTATGAAATAAAGAGAAACAAAGAAATGTACTGAAAATCGACTCATTACTACAGATATCATTATTATATACAGATATTATTATTTATAGATATTATTATATACATATATTATTATTATTATTATTATTATTATTATTATTATTATTATATACAACTCTTATTATATTATCTCTCATATTAATATACTATCATTAGCATGGCAAATCTAAGATTATTAATGCAATAATATTATTATAATAGGCATGAATAAAACTTTAAGAAATAATCTGTTCTCAAATTTACTGTGTTTGACAGAATTTATTTTTTATAATAATGATTTCGTGATACGAGTCTTACTAAAAAAAAAAATGAAAGGTTGGCATTCATGGTTAAAAGACTTCCGCAGTTTCATATCTTGAACTTCCCATCTGTGGAACTCCCTTCCTCTTACTTGCTTCCCTGACAGTTATATTCTTCAAATATACAAATGTAATGTCAATCGACATCTCCTGATGCCTTGATCTAATTCCCCGTTCTTCTCTTTATCCTTCCCTTAATCACATGTCTTTACTTTTGCTCCAATTCTCTGTAACCTCTTGCGTGCTAGTGGCACTCAGTTTTCAGTTGTAAGCTCATATGGAACAGACATTTCTTTTTGAAATTTTCCCATTTAAACACTGGAATGCACTATAAACGACACACGGGCGTGAGACAAGGTTGTGTCCTCTCCCCAGATTCCTTCAACTGCTTCATCGACACTGTCCTAAGGGAACTGGGGACCCTACCAGTATTTATTGTCGGTGGGCGTAATCTTAATAATATGAGATATGAGATGACACTGTGTTGATGGCCGACACGGAAAGGAAACTACAGAAACTTATAGACTGGATGGTAGAATAATTTACACCAAGTAAGGCGGGATGGTGGTTAAATGAGATTTTTGTTTTGGAGGTCTCAAAATTTACAACGCATTTCTTCTCCCCGTTAACCACTTATTGGGTATCCTTTCAAGAACAGCAGCCAGGTATACTTTGTCAGCTCTGAAGAATTAGCTATTGAGACAGGAGTAAAAATAGTAATGTTATCTGCATAAATACCGACCTGAGAACCGATGGCATCAGAAAGATCATTGATGAAGATTAGAAAGAGCGTAGAACCAAGGATAGAACCTTGGGGGGGGCACCCACGTTCGCGTGAAAGAATCTGGAACCGAGCCAATTCATCTCATGATTTGAAATAAACGATTGGATTATGTTGAAACTTGACTAATGAATGCAATAATAATACAACACAAAATGTACTTAGAACAAAATGTATTGAAACAAGAAAGTGTACACAATATTTACATATAGTCTTTTGTATATTCTTGGGGAAGACCGTTCCTGGAGAATGTGTTGACTTAGTCGCAGTCGGGCAGAGTTTCTTGATTCCTTCCCCCGTCTTCCCGGTACCAACCATATTTATATGGTCGGTACTCCACTATGCAAATTAGGTGGATCCTACCACAACAGATTATATCAAACTATCGTCCTCTAATACCGTAGCTCTGAAGCTTACGTAGAAGACCAGCGTGTCAACCCTGTTAAACGGCTTCGAGATATCTAGAGCCAGAGTTCGAGATTCGCCGTTATTATCAAGAGTTTCATATACATATTCAATGATGGCCGTTAACACATCGGCGGTAGACATGGCGAAACGGAAGCCATATTGTATATTCGAGATTGGGTCGTGAGAAATAAGATATTTAACACTTTTGCGTTGATTAAATCCTCGGATGCTTTAAAATAAGTAAGAGACTAATATAGCGATAGTTAGAAAGATCATAGAGTTCTCAGAAGCTCTTAAAATCAAGAGACACAGAAGAGGACACCCAACTAATTCGAAAGTAGAAAGCAACGAGACATTTCTGAAGTTTGGAGACAACTGGAACCAGCTCAATAGAACATTTCTTAAGACAGTAGCTCGGAACTCGTCTTCCCCACTCGCCTTGTATGAGTCTCGTTCGGAAATGATGTCTGAAACCAGTTGTATAAAAGATCTAGAAAGCGGCTATTCAGGACAACTTTCATATCGTAATTTGATAAGAAAGACTGAACCAGCTTAAACATTATTTTATAATTTTCTTTTGACATTATGCGAAGTCTATTTCAATTCCCTATTCTAGAAATATCTACACAGACCGTAAGAAAAATATTAACATAATTTTCTAATACACGGGGTCCTTGATTTTCGGTTCTGTTACTGCGATCCGTCGTAACACAATTTTTCCGTATAAAAAACCTATGCTAACGCAGCAGTAATATAATAATCTAGGACATAACAACACGTTTCTATGACATATATTAACATTATTAGGAATAAATATATATGAAGAGAATGAATATAATATATGAAATGAAATTAAAATAATATATACAACGAAGTGAAATTGTTTTCAATCTGCTTGTCTATCTATTAAAATTGATGTGATTAGATTTCGGTAGATGAGATAACGAAGTGTAAGGTTATTTCTCACTTGATTTACTCCGAAGTAGCATGGAATCTCTTACAAGGAAACTTAATATTGTTATGGGAGCTTACCCATAATAACATAATAGACTGTTCCATACGTAATAAATGCTGCACCTCAAGACGAAGCAGAGAGTTCAGTCCAAAGTCGGGCGACCGGCTGACCGGCTGATCGGTTGAACTCTCTGCCTGCGGGCGGGGAGGAACCCGAACTAAGCTACGCCGAGTTTCTTTCGGGGAGGTAAACCGACCCTGAACACGTTTTTACGGTTTCAAAGGGCATAGTTTTGGCCAAGGCCATGGGCTCGGAGATCCCACGTTAAACCGGCCTTGTGCCACATGATGCCCTCGTGGGCGGTGACTAAATACTGTTCAGTCTGAAGTCTGGAGTGAGGTCCGTCAGGAGTCTGTCAGTCAGTCAGAGCGAGTGAGTCAGTCAGTCGAGTCAGAGGCAGTCCGAAAGAAGAGTCGCGTTCAGACAATTAATGCAAGACATTGGAATAGTGATACTAGTCGAGACTACACTGTTTTCCCTACTAAACCTGATTGTTCGTACTAACCCTTTCTACTTCTCTGTTTGTAATATATCTGTGTTATTCCATTCCATATCCGTCTTTATTGGTTTTATCTTGGACCATCACAGTGGTACAAGGACCTGGACCATAACAAATATGTATGCATATATAAATACATGTTTTAAGAAACAGTCGAACGATTTAAGTCTAACAACCAGCTACTTTTTCCCTCTTTAGATTTGTTTTTAATAATGTTTCATTTTATCTCTATGATGATAGCTTTCCTTTTATTCGAAGCTCTGCCATCTGAAGAGGTTACACTACGCTTGGAAGCCATAATGAAGCGGGTTATGTTTCTACAAACACAACACAAACGAAACAGAGTGAATGCACAACAATCCAATATGGGGTACAACCAGAAACTGGCCCACGCGTCCTACGTCACTGATAGCGCCGCATGAAGATGTATTCTTCCGCCATAAAATGTATTCTTCCGCAACTCTGCGTATTCTTCTGCCACGTCATTTGCGTCGTATGTAAGGTGGAAACAATATAAGTCGATACAAGATTAATGGAGAATGTTTAGTAACCAATAATCATCGTATGTCGAAATTGTTGTAACCCGGGGACCTACTGCATTAAATAAATAAATAATAATAATTAATACAGCGAAGTTACTACTTTTCACTTGCTTATTAATACAGTGGAGTTTTAATAAAATATAATTAAACAAGTTAATTTGACTTATTTAGATAATTCCCCAAATTCTTTCTCGCCTCCATTCGACTAATTTATTAGTAAAATGATACGCAATCGACGTCAATATGCTTATTTTTAAATTTTGTAACTTACGAGTGAAGTTTGACAAAGCAGATATAATTTATTTATTTTAGAAAGAAGTTGAATTTAAAAATAAAACATTATCAACAGAAAAATTGCTTATATATGGCAATTTTAAAAATTTGAATCAATAAATAACACAGAAGAACTATTTAGTAGAGTATTCTTTAAAATTTATTATGCAAATTAAATATTTTCGTTAATGTTGTAAATGTCATTTCTTAATACTATATAAAATGTTCGGTAAGTATTCATTACGTGTTAATAATGCAGACGATCTTCTGGTGTACGGTTTGGAAACACAGGTTTTAGCCTGACGCAAGTTTATGAAAGATAAAGAAATGCTTTTCTCTGACTTACATTTACATATACAAGAAGAAGACATAAAAACTAATACTTGAAGGCACTGGATAACAACTCTATTTGGTTGAAGTGTTATTTACAATTTGATCGCAGAAGGCATTCTCAAAAATGCTTCCTACTCATATAATGTACTGAACTGTTAGAATAGGTTTAGCCACAAATACACGCCAGATCTTTAAATGAAAACATGTTGACCAGGGTTTATTCCATGCCATCCAATGAAGAAGTACGTGACTTAACACCTATACCCCGAAGTGTAGTCGTACAGACGTGATTGAGTTATTATCGAGTGGGCAGACTTGGGCAATCTGTCATACTGCGCACTCGGTGAATGTAAAAACGACGTTTGGTTGATGGATCTACGGTGGGCGCATACCATTGATTGGTTGAGTCTAACTAAAAAAAATGCAAAAAGAGCTTAAGTGATGAACATTCTAGTCGTGTTATCATTTTGCCAGCACACCCAGTTCATTGCATTATTAATCGATTGCAAAGTTATCATTAGCTGTCACAGATCATAATTTGTTCTCCTAATCAATCCTAAGCTTCCGAGAAATCTCAGTCGGGAGTCCCTGATTGAATAAGTTTAGGCGTGATAAGGTTCATAGGTTTTAATATAATTCTGGACATCAAACACCCATGAAACCCATTGGGCCCAAGGTTACTCATTCTCTGCCCTGTTGTACTCCTTGCACTTGGTGTGGACTGACGGGCTGGAGCATTATTGTTGATATCGTGGTTTTGTCAAAGTTTTATGCAATATACGCCATCTTTGATCTGCGGGTTAGCTAGGAAGCTCTACCAGAGGAAAGAAAGAAAGAAAGAAGGAAAGAAGGAAAGAAAGAGAGAAGTAACAAAGAAGTGAAAGAAAGAATGAGAGAAAGAACAATACGAAAGAAAGAAAGAAAAAAAATGAGAGGAAGAACAAAAGAATGAAAGAAAGAAACAAAGAAAAAAGAAAGAACAAAAGAATGAAATCAATAAAGAAAGAAAGAAAGAGTGAAAGAAAGAAAGAGAGAAAGAAAAATAGAAAGAAAGAAAGAAAAAAGAGAGGAAGAACAATAGAAAGAAAGAAAGAAAAAAGAGAGGAAGAACAATAGAAAGAACAAAAGAATGAAATCAATAAAGAAAGAAAGAGAGAGAGAAAGAACAATAGAAAGAAAGAATGAAAGAAAGAAACAAAGAAAAAAGAAAGAACAAAAAAATGAAATCAATAAAGAAAGAGAGAGAGAAAGAACAATAGAAAGAAAGAAAGAAAAAAGGGAGGAAGAACAATTGAAAGAAAGAAAGAAAAAAGAGGGGAAGAACAATAGAAAGAAAGCAACAAAGAAACAAAGAAAAAAGAAAAAACAAAAGAATGAAATCAATAAAGAAAGAAAGAAAGAGAGAAAGAAAGAAGATAAAGAAAAAAGAATGAAAGAAAGACAGAAAGAGAGAAAGAACAAAAAATTCAAATAAATAAAGAAAAAAAGAGAGAAAAAAGAAAAATTTAAAGAACAAAACAATGAGAGAAAAAAGTGAGAAACAAAAAAGGAATGAAAGAAAGAACGGAAGAAAGAAAGAATGAAAGAAAGAAAGAAAGAAAGAAAGAAAGAAAAAAAAAAAGAAAAAAAGCGAGAAAGAACAAAAGAATGAAATAAAGACAGAAAGAAAGAAAGAAAAAAAGAATGAAAGAAAGAGAGAAAATAAAAGCCTAAAATAAATAAATAAATAAAGAATGAAAGAAAGAAAGAAAGAATGAACGAAAGAGAGAAACAAAAAAGATAGAAAGAGAGAGAGAAAGGAAACTTATAAATTATCAACTGGTCGTAGCTAGACACTGCAGTAGAAATATGCATGACAGCGAATAGGTTAACAAAGATTTAGCGACATCTATTCAGAGGTTATAAAAACAAGAGAGATTCTATGACAATAACATTACCATTAACTAAAACCATCATCCTCATCATCATCCTTCGACCTCGCTTTGGTTGGTCGGAATTTTTTTGGCAATACCTTTACACACTGTTCGGCCATGTATTGTTGTCCCCACATCCCTTATGTCCAACCCTGAGTCCCGACCTATGGTGTCTGGGAAAATCAATTTTTTGTAAGAAATTTCTTCCAGAAGGATGCCATAGGAATAAGGATAAGATGATTTCCCTATATAATGAACTATAACCTTACCCTCATTACCAACACCGGTAGTAAACAAAATTAAATATATTGTTCAACAATAAATAACCCAACAAGATGGAAATACTATTAAGCAAATTACGTAATGTTTAATATAAATGTACCAACGGTAGGAATGATGTTGTTTTGACAGCATGTCTATAAAAAAGTTTGTTTTTGAAAAGATATATAATAAGGGTACTGAAAACCGTTATCATTAGAGTCAAGAGCGTGTTTATGATGAGCTTGTATAAAACCGTCATGGCCATATTTAGAAAGTTTTCTGATCGGATTAGAGAAAACTAAATATCAGGTCATCCCATAAGTTCTGTCCGAATTTTGAATAAAGAAACCAAGTGACCAAATATTACATTTAATTACAGATTCAATCAATAATGTATTTGCCCTGATTATCTATGACTTCCTTACATCTATCAGGTCATCCCATAAGTTCTGTCCGAATTTGGAATAAAGAAAACAAGTAACCAAATGTCACATTTAATTACAGATTCAATCAACAATGTATTTTCCCTGATTATCTATGATTTCCTTCCATCTATTAACAAGCTTACTAATTCCATTACTGTAAAATTCTTTTGGCTATGATTTGAAGAACTCACAAATGTCAGTTTTAACGTCTTCCTGTGTTACAAAAGCTGATTCTTCCAAATGATTCTGTAAGCTACGAAACAAATGGTAGTCTGAAGGAGTAAAATCGGGAGAATAAGGTGGATGAGGAATTTTCTCCCAACCAAGTTCTTCGTTCTTTTGTGACGTCATTCTTGCTGTGTGGGGTCGCGCATTGTCCTGGTGAAACATCACCTCTTTTCGATTCACAGGTCTTTTTTCCTCAAAGCTTGGTTCAAACACTCTAATTGCTGACAATATATCTGAGCATTAATTTTTGCATTAGATGGTAAGAATTCAAAGTGGATTATTCCTTGGCGATCCCACCAGATTGAAAGAAGAACATTTTGCCCATGAAGTTCACTTCTCGGCTGTGACTGGGGTCCTTCCCCTTTACCAAGCCACTGTCTACGACGCTTAACATTTCGATAAAAGATCCATTTTTCATCACCAGTCACAAGTCTATCCAAAAAAGGTGAAACAAGTTGGCAAGAATGGAGAGAAGAGCAGATGTCAACTCGGGATTTGAGGTTTTCAGACAATTCATGAGGCACCCATTTTCCAAGTTTAGGAACTTTTCCAAGTTGTTGAAGATGACGATGAACAGTTATATGGTTTTAACTGAGAACCACTGCCAATTCCTCAACTGATAAAGCAGGATTTTCTTCAAGGGCTGCTTCAAGAAGCTTTTCATCAAACTCAACTGGAAGTCCTGTTCGATCTTCATCTTCAAGGGTGAAATCTCCACCTCTGAATTTTGCAAACCATCTTCTGCAAGTTCTTTCATTCACACATTCCTCTCCATAAACTGAGTGAATGTTTCTAGCCGCGTCGGCTGCTGAGTTTCCTTTCTTCGTTCATTTTAACAAAAGGTTAAAATTCGGACAGAACTTATGGGATGACCTGATACTTTATTATCATAGCCTAAAAAAAAATTGTGATCTGAGTTTGAAAGCTTTCTGTTAGGGTAATAGAACACGTTTATGATCCTTTTAAAAAATAATGCCGGATAATAAATAATTGTAGTCATAATTTGTAAAGCTTTCTGATCAGGTCAGAGAAGACATTTGTGATCAGAGTGTGTAAAAGATTTATGATCAGAATTTGAAAAGATGTCTGATTAGGTTAAGTGAACATCGCGGTGTTTACTCGTTCCCCCACCAGAACGAGATGTGACACAAGGTCTTTTTAAAGTGTGGACCCGAGCGCGTACACCCGGGACAGGAACAAAAATTTCCCTCAGCCTCCTTAACTGTCGGTTGCGCTGGCCTCGGTGCGAGCACCGATCCCTCCCTCTGGTGCAATGGGAGGGCGCGGCCTCGGTCAGCTGTTCCCCAGGGCTGGGCACCTCTTCAGTATAATTTTCTCAGTTGTCCCTCTGTCCTTTGAAAGAGAAGCCATTGAGCGGACCAATGACAGAGACGGAAATGAGAGATGATAAACCCTTATGATCAGTCCTAAAAACCTTTGATTATAAAGTTCTAGAAAACCTTTATAATCAGAGTGTGTAAAAGATTTATGATCAGAATTAGAAAAGATTTCTGATTAGATTAAGTGAACTTATGATCAGTCTTAAAAACTATGCTTAAAAACATACAGCGATTGCTTGAACAGACCACAATAAAATATGCCTGGTCCGTTGGGGATAATCATTGACCCATTATTTTTGTCGTCTTTATCATTTGTTATATTGAATTAACAGATGAAGGAGATATGGAATAGAATATATTATGATTTTATTCGCCATTTGTACAAAGATATGAATGTTAATACAAAGGGAGTTAGTACCACCATGCAGCTGTTCGAAAGACAGATATGTCTGTGTTGGCCTTCCTCATAAAACGTGGAATATAAAAGGGATAGAGATGGGTTGGGTTAGTGTATGTCCTTGCTGTGAATCTCTGGATTGATGTAACGATAGAATTTTAAGGTCTCGTGTCTTAACGTCTTCATTTCCTTGCACAGGGAGAAATGATAAAAAATAGCAAGAGGTTAGCAACAGTTTTGTCTCTGGGAAAGGCGTTGTAATATTAAAAACAATTCATGGCGAACAAAACCACACGAAAGATTTTGAAGTCAGTCTAGGCTGTAAAGTGAAGATTGTGTAGCTCCAAACAGAGGTAAAATAATTAAATTCATTTAGACAGGGCAATATGCTCTGCGAGTATTAAATTTTCCAAGAACTCTTTCTTAATTTATATATCCAAGAAAATAAGTATCTTTCTACTATATGATTTCTTCAGAACTTCCTTTTTACACACATAGTCTGTCCATGTTATTATCGGAATCTGTAGACTTGCATTCGCTTTCAATTTCAGGTTCTTCATCTCTAAGTTTCAGCATTTTTATCTTTATTTCTAACGATAGAATTTTAAGGTCTTGTGTCTTAACATCTTCGTTCCCTTGCACAGGGAGAAATGATAAAAAATATCAAGAGGTTAGCAAAAGTTTTGTTTGTGGGAAAGGTGTTGTAATACTGAAAGCAATTCATGGCGAACAAAACCGTATAAACGTATAAGACCTCTTTCCTCATTGATATATCCAATCAGATTCGACTACCAGTTTTTTTAAAAAGAAATATTTTCAAGCCTCTGCTAGAAGTTTTTCGTTGCACACATGGTCTGTCTATGTTATTATCAGGATCTGTCACCTAGACTTGCATCTCTTTCGCTTTCAGGCTCTACTTCATCTGTAAGTTTCAGCATTTTTATCTTTATTTCTTACCATATATTCCTCTGTCTTCAAGCAGATAACAGGCTGCTGTTTTATTTTCTGGCTAGTGGGATTTTTTTTTAAAGAAGACGCTCGACCAAGTTTTGAAGAAACAACAGTAATGATAATCCGTGAAAAAAACCAAAAAACCAAAAACCAAAAACCAAAACTAATAATCTGGAATTGGGGTAATAGCAGTGATATTATGTACCTTGAAACCTTCATAAAACTTTGAAGATGTTGGATTAGTAAATACTAGCCACTTCCAATATCTCGTTATATGGATCACTTCTAACAAATTTAGTATTGGATATATTAAACTTGGACAAAGAATAGTCTGCACTCGGGGTGACTTTCGCCAAATACCACAAACCTTTTAAACAAACCATAACATTAATAAAAAAAACAAAAAAAACATGAGTCATGTTCTCAAAAAATCTCATTAGGTCGAGGTCTTCATATTGATGTCGTTTGGTTTATTATTTCGTTTTTTACGGTTTACCAACCCTTACTGCTTATTTTTGTAGCATACCTACGGACGATAATGGGTATGTCCCCATTCACATAAATACAGTACCAAATACTGTATGTTAATCTGCAGTTGGAGTTTCGTCTCCAGCTGTGCTGGTCAAACTCTCTGCCTCCAAGCAGAGAGTATCCTCAGACGAAGCTATGTCGAAGGGTAGAATCTCGTCTCGAGAAACAGGTACCCAACCCCGTTTTATACGGATATTTTTGGCCGAGAATATGGGGTCAGATACCCCACATTAAATTCGGCTTTGTGTCACATCTGACCGCGTGGGGCGGTTGGTAGATATCCTTTAGTTGGAGTTTCGTCTCCAATTGTACTGGTCAAACTCTCTGCCTGTAGGTAGAAAGGGTCCCCAGACGAGGCTATGTCGAAGGGCAGAATCTCGTCTCGAGAAACAGCTACCCGACCCGGTTTTATACAGATATTTTTGGCCTAGACTAGGGGGTCGGATACCCCACATTAAATTCGGCTTTGTGTCACATCTGACTGCATGGGGCGGTTGGTAGATATCCTGCAGTTGGAGATTCGTCTCCAGTTGTGCTGGTCAAACTGGAGGCAGAGAGGATCCCCAGATGAAGCTATGGCGAAGGGCAGAGTCTTTTCTCGGGAAACATCTACCAGAATCCGTTTTATATAGGGTCTACGCAGAATTTTTGGCCAAGCTTACGGACTCGGATACCCCACATTAATTTCGGACTTTTGCCACGTTCGATCGCGCGAGGTGATTGGTAGATATCCTGCAGTTGAAGCTTCATTGTGGAATTCACTTGACTCACTTCTAGCTGTTGACTACTTCTTGTACGCACCGCTGGCGAATCTTATATGTGTTGTTCTTGTCTTAAATATTATCATTCATTACCAACCCTCGGTTTATTATTCTGTTCAGTAACCATCCCTAGGTTATAACATTTATTAATGCCCAAAAATATTTTTTAGGTTGTAAGATTTTCTTTTAGATAACAATAGTTTAGTGATGAAAATTTTAATAATTAACCCATAGCTGGGGGAGAGGTGGTCGATTTTTACCTTTACCAAGGATATTTGTACGTAGGTGAATGGATGTCAAGTCCGTTGCATGCACATTTTCGAAAATTCTCTGAGGTTAGATATGAATTCATGTCTTCGTCTCCCCTAGATACGGATTAAATATTACGCCATACTGGTCTCTTTACTCTTCATTGGCGGTCAGTCTAGGAGATGGACAACTCTGAATTCAAAACCTGAAAGGATCATTTGGAGATATTGTGGAACACTCTATATTCGGTGCTTGCCAAAAGTTTTGGATAACATGACGTTGAAACACATGTTCCGGTAAAATCACTGAAGTTAAGCAACGTCCAGTCTGGTTAGTACCTAGATGTGTGACCGCTTGGGAATACCAGGTGGTGTAAGCTTGGTGGTGTGAGGGATACAATCGGAATTGTTAATCGGAGTTCCAATTCCAGTTGGGTTGGTTATACTGACTTAAAACGCTGACACACTTGGGAAATGTAAAAATCCACCTTTTCTTCCCGTAACTAAGGGTAAATTAGTAAGAGGTTATCACTAAAATGTTTTTATCTAGGAAAACTTTTTACAGTAAAAAGTTATTTTCTGGTTTCAAATAACCTGCAAAGGGTTGATAAGCCGTAAAAATCCTTATAAGTACATTTTTAATACTGGTTTTATTCCATTTTATTTTTATTGCTTTTGATATCATTATATTTATTTGAATATATTAATCTTTTTCTTGTATGTACCGTTCGTGGTTCTTCACAATTTCCTGACCCTTGTAGCTCTGAGAATCAATCAATCAAGCAAGAAAAAGTATGTCTGTTTCCTGCCCACGCCTTCCGCACTATATGTTCTGTTAGTCTGGCTATTTGGTTCTTAGAAACGATGTGCCAGACCCTCATAAATCGAAACCGGCAGGAGTCCTTCTTATATATATATATATATATATATATATATATATATATATATATATATATATATATATAGAGAGAGAGAGAGATAGAGAGAGAGGGGGGACGAGAGAGAAAAGACGGAAAGGAAACGAAAGAAATCAGATGAACTTTATTGTTACGAACAAAAGAATAAATTCCAAGAAAAATGATCAAATAGAGGTGAAAAATAAAAGGGAAAATACAAGAAAAAAATAGATTTCTCCTGAAAAAGTAATAAAATATCGTAAAGCAAGTAGCTTTTTTTTTTCGTCATTATTTATTGTTCAAAACTCATCCTAAATTTACAACAAATATAACAAAATAATAAGTGCTTGGCAAAGCTAATGTCAAATTATAAACACAAAGGATTTTATCTGACATCAACACTAATTAGGCTGATAATTAAAGAAACAATAAGAGTTGTTAATAAATTTTTTTATTGTAAGCCTAGACATACCTACAGATATTGATAAAAAGACTCTTCGATGTTCGCTCCGAAAATAATTAATCCTACTTTATAATGTTGCTTACAAAGTAAAATTAATTCTATTTTAATTAAAATTAATTAAAGTAATTAAAATTAATCCTATTTTATTACATAAAGCGGATTTAGGGAATCTATTGGAGATTAGGCGCAACATTTCTGGTTTGTTGCAGCAAGTAATCTAGTAAAATGATGTCTGACAGGTACATGATACCACTGCACTCATTACAGATTATTATTTTTTTAAAGTTTCATCTTGATTGCTTAAAAATTAACACTTGTCAGATACTAAAAGAACACTGGCCTGTTATCGGAGACTTTTATGACAGAGGAATATATAGTCAGGAAAAAAAGATAAAAATGCTGAACATTTTCCTTCGAGACAAAGAAGTAGCCTGGAAACGAAGGAGATGCAAGCTTACAGAAGGACACTGAGAATACCATAGACAGAACATGCGAGTAACGTGGAAGTTCTAAAGAAAATGCATAGTCGAAAGACACTTATAAAGGCTGTGGCAAAAATGATCTGACATATTTGTAGGTTTAATAAAAATGGATGTAGAATGCCATTTTTATTTCATTTCGCTTCAAAAATGAAATCAGTCAAATCGGTGCCATTACTTTCCACAGTCGAAATCGTTCACTAGACGGGTCATTTTATATGGAATGGCAGCAGTTTCTTGAAGAATGGTATCTTGCAATTGTTCAATGGATAGAAGGAGACCAGTGTATACCTTTGATTTCAGCTATCTCAAGAAAAAAAATCGCATGTGTTCATATCAGGTGATCGGGCGGCCCAAGCCTCTTTGGGTTGCAGTTACCGATTCGTTGTTCTTAAACGTTTTGACAATTAAATTCATGTTGACAACTGAAAATGAAATGAAACAAAATAGCATTAAATCTAAATTTCGAAAAATAAAAACAAATGTTTTGTTCACAATTGACATTGTTCGGACTATCATCCTCATTTTTGTTGCCATATTTATCACAACATTTCGGCCGTTGTACACTCCGACCTTCTTCCGGTGGCTGGAATGTCGAACTGGACCCTTTAGTTCCACGTGTCATGTCTAATGGATGTCAGTTAACTCCTGTTAATTCCCCTTTCCAAGTTCTCCATCGCCTTAACCAGGTATTGAACTCACACACAAGAGGAGGACAAGAACATTCAGAAAACAGTCTGCCTGCCTTATGTGAAGGGGTTATCGGAGAAAATACAAAGGATCTGTGGTCCATATAACATCAGGACAACCTTCAAATGCTGGACGACACTTCGCAGATACCTCTCCCGAGTAAGACAACGCATGTTCAGCATTTTTACCTTTGTTTCTGACTGCATATTTCTCTGTCTTAAAAATCTCTGAAGCAAATCACAGGCCGGTGTTCTTTAATTATCTGACAAGTGTTAATTTTTAAGCAATCAAGATAAAACTTTAAAAAACAATAATAATCTGCAATTGGAATGAGAGCAGTGGTATCATGTACCTGACAGACATTATTTTACCAGATTACTTACCTTAACAAGACCAGAACTGATGCGACCAATCACTAAAATGATCCAAAAATCCGCTTTAACGTAATAAAATTGGATTAATGTTAATTAATTTAGTTAATTTTAATTAATTGTTAAAATAAGATTAAGTTTATATTGTAGATTAACGCAATAAAATAGGATTAATTACTTTCGGAGCGAACCTCTAAGAGTCTTAAGGTTAAGGATTTGGATTTAATGCTAATCACCTAAAATCTCTCGGTGTATGTATCAATTATAACAAGATTATAACATATCGATGATAATTCGTGATTAATTTATTGATTGATTCTTTTTCTACGGCTTTATGAACTCTTTGCAGGTTTTCTAAAGCCAGAAAATATTTTTATATTGTAAGAATTTTTACTGTAATATAGTAATGGTTTAGTGATACAAGTTTACTAATTAGCCCATAGCTGAGGAGAGAAGAGGTGGATAGATATCTTTCTTGAGGTTATTTGCGCATAAGTCAATATAACGAACCCAACGGGAATTGGAAATCGACTCTTAGAGTAAAAAAATTCCGAGCCATTATCCATTACACTACAAGCATATCTAAGCTTACAGCACCTGGTATTCCCAAGCGGTCACTCACCTATGTACTGCCCAGGCTCGACGTTGCTTAACTTCGGTGATCTTTATGGGAAGCGGTGTTTCAATGTAATATGATTGCAAGCTTAATATCGTTAATAAAGAAATAGAACGAAGAGTAACGTGTTTTTGGTGTAGTTTGGTAAAACACCACAGAATGCAATAAAACCAAAATATTAACCTAAAAAATCAAGTCTAGTACTTTAATAGCAGCGTCAGATCAGGAAATTCTTAAGGAACCGCCCAAGCCGTTTCGAAATGTCTAAAGTGTCAAACCTATAAAACCGATTTCTCAGATCCCATTTTTTTTGCGATGTCAACGAACACTCGATGCCACTTTTGTAATATCAGCGAATAACCGTTGCCAGTTTCGCAATGTTCGTTGTAGCAGAGACTTCGTAATCGCAGATACAACTGTAGTAACGCCGTTGACCATACTGGTGTCAGACGCCTTCGAATATCACTCGCATTAATAGTACTTGCTCGATTATACTCGCTCGAATAGTAACCACCTAATAGTGATCCGGATAGAGAAATAGTATACTGAATAAAGTAGTGAAATAGTATAGACTAGAATATAGCGACCGTTTTTTCGTCTGCGACTTCCTGCATATATGCGTTTCCTGTATGGTGACGTGGTCTATTTAATTCTATAATGGGATCGCCTATGTTTGCTCACTGGCGATCTATGTTCAAACTCAATTGTCGACAGCGACACTTTATTCCTATATAACACTGTTTAAAAAATGGCTACGTGTGAATGAACAATTTTAGGTCTTATATAGTACTATTCTTCTATGAACCTGACGCTACAGAATCACAAAGAAGAAAAACTGTACCTCATAACATACACTTCAGGATTTTCAACAACAGCAACAAGAGGATAGAACATATAAATCGGAAAAGAAGATAATGACGTAAGAAAAAAGTTGTTGACGTCCCCACAATTTGAAACAAAAACTTAGGAAGGAAATCCCCATCAAGAATGGAAAGAGCTATAAGAGTTACTGAACTTGAAAAAATGGCTGTTCGTTCAATGAATGTATAAAGAATCAACTAATATTATTTACATTATTTACATTGCTCGGACTGTTATTCTCATCTTCAATGCCGTATTCACATTGTACCCTTTAGCCTGCTTTAGGTGATCTGAATTTAGTTAGTCAACCTGGTGTAGATTGTTCTAGTTCCACGTGCCAAGACTCTTCCGGATGTCTCGGTTATTTCCCTTTAAATTAACTCCCGAATTTGTTTGGTTCACCACAGCTGTGACCTGGTATTAAACTCACAACTATTTGGGTCTTGTCACTGGATCTACCCAGCACCTTTATCCATTGGGTCATGTGTCCAGTCACCTGAAGAAGTGCAGACGGTACAAAGGCCGAAATGTTGTGAGTCTTGCAATGAAGATCTGGATAACAGCCCGAATAATGTAAATAATGCAAATAATCATAATACCTCATCTGACAGATACAGAGAACTAATATTATTATAATTTATTCAAAATGTTAAATCTCATGTAAAGTATCAAGGCTTTAAATAGTTTATACATCTTTTTAAAAGTTTATAAACAAATTGGTTTCGTTTTTACTTTTATTCAGAAACGCATATACACCCTTGTGTAAATTAATTAAAAAAAACGCCTTAATTTTTCTTTCTTTCGCCATACGCTCAGGTAAAGACCCACTGTAGTGACAGGGTGTAATCAATTTCTATTTTTTTTTCAGATTAGGTCATTTGTAATGGTGTGCAGTAATATGAATCTATTTTCGGGGTGTATAATTAAATTTGCTTGGCCTTAAAAAATATTGCGTCATCCGTGATTGCATCAAATTTTTATCACGCCCAGACACTATTGTCCCGACTGTCGATTACTTGTCCTACGACCATTTTCTGCGATGGACGTTACTCCAAGGAAGTGTACGAACATTGTAACGTTGCATAAACACACTGACA
Source organism: Acanthosepion pharaonis (assembly GCA_903632075.3). Lineage (NCBI taxonomy): Eukaryota > Metazoa > Mollusca > Cephalopoda > Sepiida > Sepiidae > Acanthosepion > Acanthosepion pharaonis. The sequence goes on from CAHIKZ030001553.1 coordinate 787,074, forward strand.
AGCCTTAGCACTGAGCAAATCAAAGTACTATAGATTGTCCCGGAAAATCTGATTTAGATCCAATCGAGAATCTGTAGTCAGTCTGCAAGGAAGGATTTCGCGGAATGGACATATAAAGTACTAACATGTGCACTGGGTCATGTTTCATTTGAAAAATACGAAAAAGTAAATAATAAGGAGTTATTCGTTTTGTTTCAATTAATTTGCCCATGGGTGTACTATAATAGAAGCGACAGTTTGTTAAAATTCTATTGAAATTATATTATTATTTTCGGTGTTCTTACAGGTCTTTATTTAATTCCGTCTCGTTTTACGTATTACTAGGTACCAATAATGTTATACTGGAACACAGATATTCTATGGTTAATAGACTCTCCCACCTATAATAAGTAGGACTAGTAACGAGTCGCCAGTCGCTCAGTGAGTTGGTCTGATTTCAGTCTGAAGTCGGACGACCAGCTGACCGGCTGAACTCTCTGCCTTCGGGCGGGGAGGAACTCGAACGACGCTACGCCGAAGGGCGCAGTCTCTTTCGGGGAGGTAAACCGACCCTGAACCCGTTTATACGGGTTCAATGGGCATATTTTCGGCCGAGCACACGGGCTCGGAGATGCCACGTTAGACCGGCCTTGTGCCACATGATGCCCTCGTGGGGATAGGTGACTGAATATGTCAGTCAGTCGATGTCGGACGACCGTTAGTCGGATATTAAAGTATCAGCCACCACAACTAGACTGCTGCATCATTACCTATTATATCAAGTTCCTAACGTTTTGTTAATCGAACCTATTTTATGACCGACTTAGTACAAATACAAGCCTCCACTAGTGTGAAACTACTCTATAACAAATAATTAACTGGAAAAATGATAACTCAAATGCTTCCCTAGACCTTATAAAACAATATGGCGGACTTCAAATGATATCAGATAGAGCACTAGCATCTTTATATCTCTTCTACATTAGTCGAAATCAGACCAAAGAGGTCAATATTTCTGCACTAGATTAATGACATTTTTTTTTCATTTCATCCGAACAATGAGATGAAACAACTAAGATTTTACTGAGATTTTAAGAGAAAACTTTACTGAGGAAAAAGAACAACGAAAAAAAAAAAAAAAAAAACACTGGAGAAGGAAGAGAGAAGATGGATATTGACGTTGTATTTTGTTAACTCTAGCTAAAACGGAAGCAAGGAACCGGAAGAGAGTACCAGAGGTGAAAGGATTTATTTACAGCATTTCAAAATATAAAATCAGTTTTCTACGGTTTATCAACCCTTTGTAGGTTATTTAAAGCCACAAACAATTTTTTAGATTGTAATAATTTTTTGGAGATGATTGAGTGATTTAATTTTTAATAATCAACTCACAGCAAGGTTGAAGAAGTTGAGTGGTACCTTTCCAAGGGTGTTTGCGTAGAAAGTGAATATAGCGAACATGACGAGAATTTCAATGTGGATATTACGATTAACAATTCCCGGCCCATTATCCATTATTCCATCAGCAAATCTAATTTAGGGGCTGACACGGCATGACGTTGCTTAACATCGGTGTTCGTACAAGAGCCGGTGTTTCAAGGGTGATATGGCCATAAGCCATACCACTCACACATCCAAGTTTACACACTCGGTATTTCTAAGTGGTTACCGATCTAAGTACTGACCAGACTCAACATTGCTTAACTTAGATGATCGTACGGGAGCAGGTGTTTCAACGTCACTTGGCCGAAATCAATTTTTGTTGGTCTCTTGCTCAACACTATCCACACTTAATAATCAAGGTGGTTTAAGTATGTGGAATTATGATGCTTGATTAAACGGTGATGTTGTCGCAGAAATTATCTGACAGCCAGGTTCTCCTGCTTGTGTGGCATGCTGCAGAATCCTGTTGCCAAACATAGGGTCTTCTAGCAGACAGCCTCTTAGCATCACCGAAATTCTCACAAAATAATTAAGTGCCACATGAGAAAATGACTGTTAATCATTGAACATTTTAGAACAAATTCTTCATCTTGTTTAACTTTAGATGTTAGGAATTAAGATCTCTGTGGTGCTGTTCTTATAGAAGAGGAAGATTAGAACACATGTGCTTTTATTATTTGTCTTGAAGTATCCATGAAGATTGCAGGAATAAAAATAGAGTTGTTTCTTGGTCTCCAAGTTTCATGGTTTCTTCCCTATCACTGGAATGCAAAAAAAAAAAATAGCTTTCTTTTTAATTTTTAAAATCTTGTCTTAGTTCGTCAAAACAAACGCAACAGGCAATGTGAAGAACTCGTTTTTATCCTGGTCTCCAAGTTGTACGGAAACATGTGTCATAAACCTTAGTAATAAATTCTTAATAAATATAGCAAAAATGATGGGGACACTCAAATTGTAGGAAAAAGATCAGGACAATCAATCTGTAGCATTGTAAACAAATAGAGGATAAACGATCAGGACACACAATTTCTATCATTCTTAACAAAATACAGGGTTGCGATGGATAAATTGTCGTCTAAATTACGTACAACTGAATATCACACTGGCATCTCATTTTAACAGATATATTTGTCTACATACACAGAGTACATACGTACATATACAGGGTTGCGATGGATAAATTGTCGTCTAAACTACGTACAACTGAATATAACACTGGCATTTCATTTTAACAGATATATTTGTCTACATACACAGAATACATACGTTCATATACAGGGTTGCGATGGATAAATTGTCGTCTAAAATACGTAAGACTGAATATAACACTGGCATCTCAATTTAATTCATATATTTACCTAAATAAACCGAATACATTCATTCATATAAAGGTTTGCGATGGATAAATTGTCGTCTAAATTACGTAAAAATGAAAATAACACCGGCATCTCAATTTAACAGATATATTTACCTAAATACACAGAATACATACATACATACATACATACATACATAGAGTTGCGATGGATACATTGTCGTCAAAATTACGTAAAACTGAATATAACACTGGCATCTCATTTGAACAGATATATTTACCGGATTTACACAAAAATATCTTGAAATACAAAAACAAATTTATTCAATAAAAAATCGCCATTGACTTCAATCATGGCCTAGTGACGACCACGGAAACTTCTGAAAATCTTCTGCATGTATCCATTGTCTAAGTTGGTGAAAGCTGCCATAAAGCCTTCAGTTAATTTTTGGTGTTGCAAGGAGTCTTGTTGGTTTTTCGCTAAACTGTGCCCCACAAATAAGAATCAAGGTGGTTGAAGTTTGGGGAATTATGATGTAAGTGGTGAGCTGGTCGCAGAAATTGTCTGAGAGTCATGACTTGGTTCTCCTACATTTGTGGCATGGTGCAGAATCCTGCTGCTAGACGTAGGGTCTTCCAGCAGCCAGCCTCTTAACCCACTGAATCACCTCCTCCTCCTCAAAGCACTTGATTTAGGCCTCCATACTGAGACAGGCTTCCCTATGAGAAGATAAATGGAGGCATAACGTCGTCATCACAAGTGATCACTCTAATTACCTTCGTAATCTGCATTAGACTTGTCCAACGCTTTTCGAATCCTCTTCAAGGTCTTCATATTGACATCCAAACACTCTAAAATGTTCGTATTTGAGCTTTCGTCGAGAATGCACAGCAGTACAGCATACTGTTTTCAAATTTCTGTCGGTTTGAATTGTGTCATGGTGCTCTTTTTCTGACAGACAGTACCCAACTGACCCCACTTTACTGTGCAGTCGATAAAATCAAACACAAACAACGCGCATGCGCGAAATAAAAAAATATAAAATAGCGATAATTTACGCAATGTACTCTGTGTAGCAAAAAAAAAATCAGGACACACAACGTCTTAAATTTCATAAAGAATATAACAAAAAATATCAGGTTATCTATGGAGATTACTGGCGTCTCTGCAAGATTGTACTGTACATAAGAATATTTTCAATCGCCTCCCCAATCCATTCGACTTATCATAATCTACTCCGGAAGAAGCAGAGTGCTTTGGCGGGAAGTTTTCTTGCAACTCCGCATTCAACTTGTCTGGAATATCTCTGCTTGGTTTTCACCCCAGGCCAGAGTCTCTGTAATTATGTCCAGGTTTTATGCCATCATTTCTAAATTGGATCTCCACAAGCCTTGTGGTCTCGACGGCATCCCTACAATTTACCTAAAGCAAATGAGCTCCTATTTTATCAAAACTTCTTAATAAATGCCTCACTACTTCATGCTACCCAACTTGTTGGTAGACATCGTTTTTAGTTTCTGCCTTGAAGAACACAACATGACCCACTGAATTATCGCTCTATTAGCATAGTATCAACGCCGGGTTTTTTCTAAGCATTTCATCCAAAGCAAGGCGCAAGTCCCACTAGCACACAACAGAGAGTAGATGCAAGAGTAAAGAGGCGTGGTAGAAGAAAAAGACGGCAAATAGATCAAGGTATCTGGAAATGTCGATTGACATTGCGTTTGAATATTTGTAGATTATAGCTATAGAGGAAGCAAATAAGAGGAAGGAAATTCCACAGATGGGAAGTGCCAGACATTCAGCTATTGGAGTAGAAGAGACGGCTAAATTTAACCGTTTCGACAATGAAAGGGTGGGAGTTATATGCTAACCTAGTATCACGTTTAAATTCATGCAATTTGGGAGCTAGCGAAAGTAGGATATCTCAAAGACGTTCGACTGGGTTTGGCATGCTGGCCTTGTCCACAAACTCAAAATTGAACGTGTATTTGTTTTAACTCAGGCATTAATAACAAATTGTTTAATAACATGTTGAAAACAGTTCATTTGAAAATTATTCCTGGAGCTAAAACGTTAAAGACCATCATTTTCCAAACAAAAACTTTCTGCCATCGATCTGCCATCGAGCTTTCGGATCTGGTGAAAGTACCATTCAGCCGGCTTCGAATCAAAAGAATTCTTGACACGCTTCCTCGACTTCATCAAACGAGTCGAATCGGCGGCCCTTCAGAAAGTGTTGCATCGAGCGGAAAAGGCCGTAATCTGATCGAGCACAATCAGAACTGTAGGCTGGATATGGCAGAACCTCAACGCCGTCCAGCTCTTCAAACTTGTCTTTGGTCTTCCTGACGGTGTGTGGTTTGGCATTGTCCTGCTGCATCAAAGCGCGCTTTCGGTTGATCAGAGCCGGGTACTTTTCCTTCAACTTTTCGTAGACCCGCTCAAGTTGCAGACAGTAACGTTCGGCACTGATGGCACGACCATTCGGAAACAACTCAAAATGCACGATTCCTTCAAAGTTCCACCAAACGCACAACATGACTTTCTTGCCGAATCGATTTTGTTTTGGAACCGACGGTGTCTCTTGCCCTCTCTGAACCCATCGCTTGTCTCGATTGTGCTGGACCAAAAAGATCCATTTCTCGTCCGATGTCACAATGCACTTTCAAAAACGCTCGTCCAATGGATTGCTGAGCAATTGACGGCAAATTTCAACTCGTCTTTTGGCTTGTGCTTCGGTGAGTTCGTGCGGATCTTGGCGGGGCTTTTTTGTGAACAAAATCAAGTTGCTTCAAGTGTCGGTGAATTGTCGATTTGCCAACTCCAAGCTCATCAGCCAATTCTCGAGTGCTCGATGAAGGCGCAATGTCCAACCCGGTTTGCAAGTCTCCCTCATCCAACTTTAACGTCCGTCCCGAACGAGTCTTATCTTCAAGACTCATGTCGCCAGAATCGAAACGCTTATACCACTTTTTGATCGCCGCATATGCAATTGTACCTTCACCTTCGGCAGCACAAATCTCTTCTGCAGCTTTTCTGGTTGAAAGACCTCGCTCCCAGCAGTAACGAATCAAAACTCGCAGCTCAATTTTATCAATTGCCATCTGGAATACAAAGATGAAGATCATTATAACAATATAAACGCAAAAAACAATTAAATAGGCATTTTAATGCAATAGTTTTTTTTTCAAAATTAACAATAAAGTAAAAAAACAACTAAAAATTGCATAAAGATTCATTTTTTCGCAAGTGTTTACGAACTTTTGGGACAACCTAATCTTTCTAATCTTCATCAGCGGCCTTCCCGATGATGTCAGTTCCTCAACTGATTAGATTATTATTTATTTCTGTCTCAGTAGCAAGTCCGAAATATTCGACAATTCTAACTGGTAACTGATCTCAAAAAGACATCCAATCTGTGATTATCTGAATCAAGTAGTGGCTTATAAATTTTAACGGCTCCATAACGAATCTCCTTTGATTTAATCAAAACAGTTAATCATTTGTGCACGCCAGAAGAGTAGCAATTTCCGCCATCTTGGACTCACCTTTTCCACCGACATAAAATGGAGTGATTATATCGAATGATTTGCTAGTTCTGCTGCTAGTTACGTTCATTCCATGTGTCGTACGAGGCACTTCTTCACGTCAGAAACCTTCTTGGACATTTAAAAATCTACCATTTATCCGTGCGTTGAATACTGCTACGAAATATGGTCTGGGTTTCCTAATATATATCTCTAGATACTTGAGAATAATTCAAAGAAGGCTGTGTAATGCAATCAATTTTGAACTGGCATATCAACGTCTTTGCAACCAATGGGAACAAAACAGAATTTAAAATAGATGTGCCCATAAATACTAATTTAATATATGCGCATGACGTCTTCCCCAGCAATGGAAAGAAAACATATAGAATTTAAAAATAGATAACTACATAAACACTAACATCATATTATATAAGCATGGCATCTGCACAACGAATGAAAATAAAAAAATAGCCTTTTAAAAACTGTACATCCGTAAACACGTAAGTCATAATATACACGTATGACGTCACAAAACACAATGGAAAGTAAACATAGAATTTAAAAATAGATAAGGCACAAACAAAAACAGACTGAAATAAACGCTAAAATTCTAATATTTAAAATACCTTCAACTTATATCTGGTTTATAATAAAAAAAATCAAGCAAAAGAAACAGAATTTGCTAGTTTTACATGGTGTCGTTGTTGAAAGTGGACATCTAAAATTATGTAAAAAGAAAGGATGGCTTTAGGTTGTACACAAATGTAGAATCTCTGCGATTCAACCTGTTTGAGAAGGTTATTGTCTGCTAACCACATTCACGGTTGGTAGTTCTGATGCCTTCCACGAGTTATCTCGTTCTGTGTTCTTGCCATCAAAACTACATATACATATACATATACGCAAATAACTGGTACTTGATGTCTGACGGAAGAACCGAAAATCGTATTGGTAAGTAAGACAAAACACATAAACAAAGAATTTTAACAGCCACAATATTATCCAATATAAATATTTTTCTGAATTTCTGTGATGATGAGTTATTATTAGTCACAATATTTATCTTCGGAGTATTTTCCTCATCTTTGTTATTTTTATCAGACCTTCCTCAGGTGTATATCGATCTGGGTAACCTACTAGTAATTCTCATCTGAACTATGTATTTAATAGACTGTTCTCGTCCCACCACTCACATCAAAGCATATCGCCGAATGCTTATTTTTATGTCGTACTGTTCAGTTATTGCTCGCTATTTTCCACAAGTCTGTCTACACACTGGATTTGAACTCACAACCTCTATGTCAGCAAATTTACAACCCAACGTTTTTATCCACTAGGCCATTGATGAGGACAATAGACCGAATATAAATAGTGTAAAGAATCCAGAATAGATTTTTAAAAATTCTCGTGGATCATATACAGTGTAACCCGGATATAAGAGAATTGTCGGGACCGGAGAAGAAGTTTCTTATATCCGGGTTTCTCTTATATCCAGGTTTGGTCTATTTTATATACATTAACACAGGCTCTAATTTGGAACCAGAGAAAATCTCTCTTATATCCGGGTTTCTCTTATATCCGGGTCTCTTATATCCGGGTTACACTGTAACTATAACAGTCTCATCCACATGTAAAAACAGGCTAAAATAAAATAATAGTATTTATAATATAACAATACAACAATAACATCAAATATGAACACGGTCAGAATGGGTTGACCGTGTTTGGAAAATTAAAAAAAAAATGTTCCCATGATTGGAAATACGTATATTGACATCCACACATTCAGTTAAAAAGTTAAAAAAGAAAAAGTTAATAGTGGCTAAAAGAATAGCCGAATGCTATCGGATATAGACAAAATTTAGAAAATTTTTACACATTTTATATCCAGAAAAAAACAACAAAAAATCCTTAAATAAAAAGCTTAACCAGCACAGTGCCTTGTCACTCGTTTTTTTCCAAAATATTTTAATAGATTTTATTTTTTAATACCATATCTGTCTCAGTCAGCCGCTCTCTTTCTCCGGCAAAACCATAGGTGTTTTAGCTTGTAAATGAACAAACCAATACCCAAGGGGAAAAAAGGGGAAAAACAGAAAGAACTAAGAACATGTACTTCCGGCAAAAACAATCGACCAGAATCCAAGCTCAGAGTCCAAAGAAAAAAAAAACAAACCTCCGACACAAGTAAAGTAAAAATGACTAAGCAAAGTGCTCAATACGCTAAGCAGAGAAAACTAAGTAAACCTAAAGAGCCAGGCAAACCTACCTAGGTTTCACCTACGCTGATCGTCAGGGTAAACTGGCTAAAGAGGTGCTATAAGAACAGAAAATATATAGCCTACAACACAAAAACATGACCATGTGACAAAAAAAAAAAAAAAAAACAGCAAAAAAAAGAAACAACAACAAAAAAACAAACAAACATTAACACAACAAAGCGGAGGGGCTACAACATATTTATTAATTTATTTACACACACGTATATATATATTTATATATATATGTATATGTTTGTGTGTGTGTGTGCTGGACTCTCCCGGCATATTCGACGTATGAGGGTCAAGCAGATCAGTTCCTAGGAAACCGACAGCCCGACTCCAGCACATGAGATTTGATTATAGTGGTGAAGGTTTCGTACAGGACCATCCACACTTTTTGAAGGGCCGAATACAGAGACCTGGTGCACCGAGTGCCACAGGGTCCACAAACGACCCCCCGCAGGTTTTTTAGAATTCAGAGCTGTCTTTCTTCTAGAACCCAGTCTACCCTGCTATTTACCCATTGCTGGGGGGGGGAGAAGAGCATTAATATCTTTCCCAAGGGTATCAGCATGTAATGTATTTGACTGGAATCCCAACTCGGCTCTCCGATTCCTCAATCCGAGCCACTATCCACTACTCCCCGTATTATTATTATTATTAGTATTATTATTATTATTATTATTATTATAAGCTAGATATAAAAACGTCCAATACTTGTCGAGGATCAACTCGGGATTTAATAGTTTTTGACTTACCCATCGGAACACTCGACAATTATTAATGACTCAATTTTTTTCATGTGTATACATATATGCGCGCTCGCGCACACACACACACACACACACATATGCAAATTTACATACATGCATAAAAATATCTACACACACACACACAGACACACACACACACATATATATATATATATATATATATATATGCAAAGTTACATACAGGCATAAAAGTATCTACACAAACACATACACGCATAGACATATCAATATATATTAGATAAAAATGACTTATATTTAACCGAGTGTCTAGGAAGAAACGTATTCTCAAAAGAACAGAGGAAATGTTCTTGTTTTCACACGTATATATATATATATATATATATATATATATATATATATATATATATATATATATATTGTGAAATACATATATATATATATATATATATATATATATATATACATATATATATGTGTGTGTGTGTCTGCGTATGTATGTCTGTTTCAAGTATCCATTCTATATATGTAGTTGGAAGTACATAAAATATTAGCACACTGACACACACATATATCAATGCACACATATTTATATGTGTCTGTATATTTGCTTAGCGTGTGTGTGTGTGTGTGTGAATAGACATTTGATCATTAAAAATGGATTTCATCTCTTAATGAATATAGATAAAATTATGGGCAATTAACTTCGCGTCGCACAGACAACAGACACTGTAAAAAAAAAGGTCTTTGAATCTTATTTTAGACAGCCTTTCGAAATCGATCGGTTCTGAGCTATCGGTGGCTCAAAGACAAACACGTTGAAATTGAATTTCTTGGACGAAAAATTTAATAGATCGCGTCCATGTCAAATACGATTAAGAATCCTTTTTTTTTCACCGTTACTCAAAGAGGTTTACCAGTTTAGATTTTATAAACTTCTAAATATTACGACGAGGCATTTCATTGTTAAAAAAAATAAATAAAAAGTAAACAGACATATCCTCTCAAATACGAGTACCCGTTGCATGTGATATTTAGAGTAAAACACGCACGCACACATTTTTATTGTATATTTGGCAGCAACCCCTTTTTAATACATGTTTCTTTGAACAAGACTGAAAAGATAATTTGGTTTTGAACAGGATTATGATACCTACACCCTTGTGCTAGTTAAGAGAAACAACCACTTTAGTTTCCTTTGTTTCATCATATTGTCAGTTTTAAACGCAATGGAATTACAGGATGTAATCGATTCCTATTTTTTGCTTCGATTAGGTAATTTGCAGTAATATGATGTACTTTCGGGGTGTATGACGAAATTTGTTTGGCCTTGAAAGATATTGCGTCATCCGTGATTGCATCACATTTTTATCACGCACGGACACTATTGTCTCGTCTGTTGATTAGTTGTCTTACGGCCATTGTCTGCGATGGACGTTACTCCAAGGAGGCGTATGAAAATTGTAACATTGCACAAACAAACTGGCAAGCCTTAACAATGAGCAAATCAAAGTACTATTGACTGGACCGGAAACTATCCTGATTTAAATCCAATCGAGAATTTGTGGTCATTCTGCAAGGAACGACTTCGTGGAATGGACATACGAAGTAGAAACATGCGCACTGGATCATGTTTCATTGAAAAAATTTAAAAAAAAAAAAATAAATAAATAACGGAATTATTCGTTTTATTTCAATTAATTTACACAAGCGTTTATATATCACTGCAAAATAAAAGTGATAAAACCAGCGATTTAAACAAAAAAACAAAAAAAAACAAAACAAAACAAAAAAAAACAAAGAAAGCAACACGTAGTAAAATTAATTATGAATACGGCCAAAATGTACTGGCCGTTTTTGGAATTTAAGAAAATGCTTAGGAGGAAATTTTATATCTTCTATTAATATTCGACTATTACTAAAATATAATCCTTAAAATAGCTCAAACTTCAGCTAAAAGCGCTCAGAAACAACAAACGTTTGGACAATGTTTGAAGTTTTTGAGAGGCTTTGAATCCAGAAAACACGTTGTATGTCGACAAGAAAAACAAAATCAAAGACTAAACAAAAGTCGCTTGTCTGTCTTGTTCAACGAAATATATATGTAAGGCACCATGTTTCGTTGAACATGACTGACAAGTTAGATTTTGTCAAATTTAATTCATTTTTTCTTTTGTCCCGACATTTTTCTTTTATGGAGAATAACTCTGGAGAAATTGTCCATAGTGTTTCTTGTCCCGAGCGCTTCCGGCCGTTAATTTAGACTTTTCAGGATTTTTCTTTTAAGTTTCGTGCTGATAAAAGTGGTTAGCGTATTTCTTTCTTTCTTTTTTTCCCTCTCTACTGTTTTTCATTCTGAGCAGAACTTAGTTGCTATTTCGAACGGAGTCATGTCGTCTTGACTGGTTTCAGAACTAAACAAAACTATTCTAGAATATTGCTCCACTGTAAAGTAATACAGCATATAGATTTTTTCTACTATAGCATTTTACTGTGTCATAAATTGGCAACGACAGCTGACCGTTGTGTTGCATGAAAATGGCAAAATGTATTTTACACGATAACTACATATATTGGTGAAAAGTCATTTTAGTTTACGCCATGTCTTCAGATACTGTTGACCGTTATATTTTCATTTTAAGTTGCGACGCTAAAAGTTGGAGACGATCTATACATATTTCTATATAATACAATGTTTGTGGATTTTGGGGGAATTTTGAGGAAATAAATATAGCATTCTTTGTCTCTTAATTTTAACTTGAATTATTTATAATCATAAACTGGTTAAAAAAAACTCAGAAAAAATAGACAAGGGCTTCTTGAGCTAGGGCCGTTTTTTTCTGTTTTTAAGGCATTTTTAATAGAAAATTCAGCATTTGCTTTCGATACACCTTCTTATATCAATCTGTGTATATTCAATACAGTTTCTTATATCTATCTGCTTATATTCGATACACCTTCTTATATCAATCTGCGTATATTCAATACAGCTTCTTATATCAATCTGCTTATATTAGATACACCTTCTTATAACAATCTGCGTATATTCAGTACAGCTTATATCAATCTCCGTATATTCGATACACCTTCTTATATCAATCTGCATATATTCGATACACGTCCTTATATCAATCTGCTTATATTCGATACACCTTCTTATATCAATTTGCGTATATTCGATACACGTCCTTATATCAATCTGCGTATATTCGGTACACCTTCTTATAACAGTTTGCGTATATTCGATACACGTTCTTATATCAATTTGCGTATATTCGATACACGTCCTTATATCAATCTGCGTATATTCGGTACACATTCTTATATCAATCTGCGTATATAAACAAACACTCGTATATTCCAAATATTATGTGTGTGAAAATATTCATAATAGATTATAACGACATTAATAAATAAATTTAAATATGCATCATATATGTATACAATTGACTACACTACATTAGTATTTTTATAAACAAATACCTTGGAGTTTTGCAATTCTTTGATAGGTAAAGAGTTACTGTGAGTGTTAGTTTAAATTTTGCATCTCTATGGCTGGAAAGTTGTGTCACTTGACTTGATGCATTCTGATTTGCAGCTGTCGGGTATTTAAAAAAAATGTGAGGAGGAAACAAGAATGAATGATAAAAATATAATTATTATTTTGAATAAAATTACATAGAACAAAAATGCAAGCGTTTTTAAAGTGGACCTGAATAGTTTTAAACGGACAACACCAGTTTTTAAGTGGACACGATCAGTTTTAAACGAAAAAAAAACAGATTTTAAGTGGATATGAACAGTTTTAAACGGACAAAATCAGTTTTTAAGTGGACATGAATAGTTTTAAACAAACAACACCAGTTTTTAAGTGGACACAATCAGTTTTAAACGGACAAAACCAGTTTTTAAGTGGATATGAACAGTTTTAAACGGACAAAATCAGTTTTTAAGTGGACATGAATAGTTTTAAACAAAAAACACCAGTTTTTAAGTGGACACGATCAGTTTTAAACGGACAAAATCAGTTTTTAAGTGGACATGAACAGTTTTAAACGGACAAAACCACTTTTATGCAACTTTTGGGAAAATGCATATAGCATTCTTCTCCTATTGCATGCTTTTAAACATACAGTAATTATAAAAAAACAAAAATCATAGAAAATATAGAGAAAGTGTACTTGAGCTTGGGTCGGTTTTTTCTATCTTGAAGGGATTTTTAATAGGAAATTCAGTATTTATTTTCCGTACACATTCTTATATCAATCCGTGTATATAAACAAAAACTTGTATATTATATTCGGGTTCGGTACGTTTCGGCGTAGCCCATTTGGCGTGGATAATTCGGCGTCAAAAAATAATTAGACTCTTCGGCACAGAGGTTTTGGCGTCAGACGGTTTCAACGTCACTGTCTTTGACATCCAACTTTCAATATGACTTTTTATTAATTCAGGAAATTATGGATCCTAATAAAACACAAATGGAATAATATGAATTAAAAACTTAAATTAAAATTTTGTATTTCAGATTTCTGTTCACATCACCAAAACTTTAATTCAGTATCCCTCTTGCTCGTTGGGTGAAAAAAAAAAAAGAAAAAAAAAAGGTATCCATCGTGTATCATTTTGTTTCTACTATGTTTTGATAAAATATTTGCATCTATTTGGAATAAAAGGGCTTTGACGACTGAAAAATATTAAACTGCACCGAAGGAAATATAATGTAAAAATACCCCCACATATTCTTTTTTCTTAAATTCAAAAATGCGTCCAAATAAAACTTTTCTTAAATATAAAAATGACTCTAGCAACGCTTCCTTTTTTTTTTAAATTAGACTATTCGAACAAATTTGTGCATAAGGACGAAGTAGTAATTTGACTACTAAACGAGAGAGAGAGAGAGAGAGAGAGAGAGAAGAGTGAGTTAGGGAGAGAGCAAATTTGAGTATAACGACGAAGTACTTATTTGACTACTAAACGAGATAGAAAGAGAGGGGGAGAGTGAGGTAGGGAGAGAGCAAATTTGAGTATAACGACGAAGTACTAATTTGACTAATAAACGAGAGAGAGAGACAGAGAGAGAAGGGGAGAATGAGGTAGGGAGAGAGCCAATTTGAGTATAACGACAAGTACTAATTTGACTACTAAACGAGAGAGAGGGTGAGAGTGAGGTAGCGAGAGAGAGCAAATTTGAGTATAACGACGAAGTACTAATTTGATTACTAAACGAGAGAGAGAGGGGGAGAGTGAGGTAGGAAGAGAGAGCAAATTTGAGTATAACGACGAAGTACTAATTTGACTACTAAACGAGATAGAAAGAGAGGGGGAGAGTGAGATATGGAGAGAGCAAATTTGAGTATAACGACGAAGTACTGATTTGACTACTAAACGAGAGAGAGAAAGGGGGAGTGAGGTAGAGAGTGAGTGCAAATTTGTATAACGACGAAGTACTAATTTGACTACTAAACGAGAAAGAGGTGGGGTGAGGTAGGGAGAGAGAGCAAATTTGAGTATAACGACGAAGTACTGATTTGACTACTAAACGAGAGAGAGAAAGGGGGAGTGAGGTAGAGAGTGAGTGCAAATTTGTATAACGACGAATTACTAATTTGACTACTAAACGAGAAAGAGGTGGGGTGAGGTAGGGAGAGAGAGCAAATTTGAGTATAAGGACGAAGTAATAATTTGACTACTAAACGGGAGAGAGAGGGGGAGAAGGAGGTAGGGAGAGAGAGCAAATTTGAGTATAACGACGAAGTACTAATTTGACTATTAAACGAGAGAGAGAGAGAGAGAGAGAGAGAGGTGGAAGAGTGAGTTAGGGAGAGAGCAAATTTGAGTATAACGACGAAGTACTAATTTGACTACTAAAAGAGATAGAAAAAAAGGGGGAGAGTGTGGTAGGGAGAGAGCAAATTTGAGTATAACGACGAAGTACTAATTTGACTACTAAACGAGAGAGAGAGAGAGAGAGAGAGAGTTGTGGGGAGAGTGAGTTAGGGATAGAGAAAAGTTGAGTATAACGACGAAGTACTTATTTGACTACTAAACGAGAATGAGATGATATATTGGATTTTGGGCTACCCCTTGCAGTGACTTGGTTCCTTGCGATTCCCCGCAGGCCTTTGCTACTTTGCTCGTATTACATGGCGCACTTGTCAATCTGATTGGTTCCAAATAGTGGGAGTAATCCTTTCTCTAATATTTGACAATATTTCTGACTATTCAATCGCTTGTCAACATGAATCAATTCAGAAATCCCACCAAACAAGATGGCGCACCGCACCATTACTTCAATCCCTCCAAGTTTCACGGTCGCCTGCAGACATTCAGTGTTCCAAGTCTCATTCTGATTTCTTCAAACATAAACCTGTCTCGAATTCGAATATTGGCAGAATTTACTTTCATCTGACCAAATTACAGACAGCCAAAATTCATAATCTTTGCTCTCGAATTCTTTCGCCCAGTCTATACGCCTGTTACTATTAACCTCTGAAATCAAGGGCTTCTTCCTTGCAAATTTACTTTGATAGTCTAGCTCTTTCAGAGTCTTTCTCACCGCATATAGAGACATTTCCATGCTGTTGGCGAAATCTTTGGTTACTGATGACTTCCCTCCTAAGGTCGCTTTTCGTTCGCTCAGACACGAAGGTTGGTCTTCCTGAACGTTGTTTGACACGACAATGGCCTTCTTCATTAAACTTATGACAATATTATTAACCGTTTTATGATTAACCTGGAAAAAAACTAGCAATTTCTATATATGACTTACCACACTGGTACCATCCTATTATTTGCCCTCGTTGAAATTCACCAATTTACTTACTTCCGCAAAATTTCATAGCAAAATATAAGTCAACTACCATTCATAGATGAGAATAGCTTGATACTAACGCGGTATTGTCTGAAACGAAAAAATTGCTGTAGTCAAGGGTGGCTAAAAACTTATCATAGCCCACTGTACGAATGTTGAAAAATTTCTTTAAAGATAAGGCAACAGAAATTCAGTTCCTGAATACTGTTGAAACTTGACTAATGCATGGAATAATAATGCAACACAAAATGTACTTAGAACAAAATGTATTGAAACAAGAAAGAGTACACAATATTTACATATAGTCTTTTGTATATTCCTGGTAAGACCGTTCCTGGAGAATGTATTGACTGAGTCGCAGTCGGGCAGATTCTCTGGTTGAATCTTTTGATTCCTTTCTCTCTTCCCGGTACCAACCATATTTATATGGTCGGTACTCCACTATGCAAATTAGGTGGATCCTACCACAACAGATACAGAGACTGTCATGGACTGAACATGTGAGCAACGAGGAAGTTTTAGTGAAAACAGAAACACAAAGACTTTTATTGTTGGAATCAGAAAGCGCAAACCAATATTTCTCTGGCATATAATGAAGAAAGAAAGCTTGAAGAATATGAAACTTATAGAATGTATTAAAAGCAACAGGAATGGAGAAAAGCAGAGAATAACCTATCTAACGAAGAAATAGCAAAAAGACAAACGTTACTCAGAGCTAGAAAAGACAAGAAGTTATGTAGAGCCATATTCTACACAGGAAAAAGAAAAAAAAAACAACCCTAAAACAGAACTCTGTATTAATCCTCAGCGATATTATTCGTTTTTGTACATATATCATTTAATTAACATTTTAGTTAGCCTTTTCACTTCCCGACGTCAGAAGCACTTTTATGTAGTTAACATTTTTTAATGATATCTCAAGCATTGTTAAATATCACGGCTAGTTTTATGTTAAAAAGTCATCACCATTTTGAAACGGAAGTCTCAAACAACAATGAAGAAATTTTGGTAAATTTTTGTTGCTCAAAAAGATACTCTATCATTGAATAATAGTTGGTCGTCTCAGGAAACACTGCATCACGTGACACAGCCATGAGAAGATAACAAAAATTCAGCATCCCAGACTCTTTGATTAGGCAATGTTTGACAAATGTTATTTTATACAACCCCTACTTAGAATCAGACTAGCAGCATGGCTCGGCGTTTCCCGTGCTTGACTCAAAAATCGTACTACTCATAAAGCAATCGCTATCACTTGCCTTAAAATATTTTTGCCCTTCCTTGCCTTTAAAGGAGTGCCCTTTTCCGTGCTGATGTTGCTACATGCCTTACTTCTTGCCTATCTCACACTGTGAATTTTTCTAAGCTCTATACTAAACATTAAATCTGTAACGAAAAAAGAACTAAACAAAATGAACACAAAACGATCAGCTTTAAAAAAGGACTCGTAACTGGAAAAACCGAATGAAAAAAGAATGTTAACAACAAATACTTTTTCACACCCAACCCAGTTCTGCGGAATCAGAATCAACGTTGAGTTTAAGCAAGCGAATGAGCCAATTGGAGTAAAGTGCCATGCAGATTTAAATATTTCCTACTTGTGACGAATGCAGATATCGATTTTTTTTTCATGCTATCATTCTAGTTAACATTCGTATCAGTCAGCTGTTGGCTCGCACACTGGCCAATAGAATCTTCCTACCTATTCGTGGCATCCAGCTATAGGCTTTCACTCTGCTCAGTAGAAAATGGCCGCAAACTACATGAAGCATGAAAAAGTCGATTATTTCCACTATCGATGGGAGTTGGAAAATGCAAAGTCGGTCTTGGCCTTCCCGCTAACTTGGAGTATGTGCATGTAAATTTTGGTGCAAATCCGTCGAAAATTGCGGCCGTGCATTCGTTAAAAAGACACACACACATATCCTGCCTTTTATAGATAGAGATACAGACGCTAGTTGTATCGAAACTGGAAAAAAAACAGTCAACGAAAGAACTCAGTTATGCCCACATAAACCACGAGAAATACCGAAGTATAACATCTAAGGCCTTAAAATAACAAAATAAAAATAATAAACTACAGTTCAAACTGATGTCTATAAACCTTAGTCACAACATAGTGGAATCAAATAATGCTATCATGTCGTCATTAGCTGAAGCATGTGGGACCATTACAAGAATAACCAAAAGGGAAATGACACGCCTATAGGACGACAACCACAAGTCGGAAATAATCGTACAAGAAAGAAATAAACAGGTGATTGGAATTTCGAACCGAACCCTTTATTTCATCCACCGGGGTAGATTGATCTAGTTCCACGTGACATTCCTCTTGAGTCATGAGGCATTAAGTCTCAAAGATTCATACAAACACAAAGGTCTAGAGGATAATGTCGTTGGTTAGATCCAGTGACTAGACCCAAAGTGTTGTGAGTTCAGTACCAGGCCACAGTAGTGGTGAACCAGAAACTTTGGAGAGTTGAGTTAAAAGGAAATACATCTGGCATACCTCTTCCGGACTAAGACATTCTGAAGAGGTATGGCACGTGGAACTAGAAGAATCTACCCCGGTAGACTAAATAAAGGTTTCGGTTCGAAATTCCAATCACCTGAAGATGGCCGGAGCATACAACGGCCGAAACGTTGTCCATATGGCAGTGAAGATGAGGATAACAGTCTGAATAATGCAAATAATGTAAGTAACTATAATACCTCATCTCAGAAATATAGACATTTGTCATAGAGTATGTTAAAACTTGGATTTTAAATGCCTTCCCAGGAAGTAGTTTTCATCAGTCATTAGTGCTGTATGAGAAAACAAAGATATCACTTAAGACCGTCACATATACTGAGGTTCTCGATTGGAGTTATCATTTTGACAGTATTAATTGATATTATATATAGTCTCTCATCATTGATACTTTTTTTTGATTTTGATTACAGATAAAAGAGAATCTTGCAAACAAGGTTGTTGTGATATTCAATACTTTTATATCAAATTCTGTCTGGGAACTGGCGATTATGGCTTTTAACAACCTTTGAGTCGGTTTTCTTTGTTCTACAACACATTCACAAAGGCTTATTGAATAGTTTTCCTTGCATCTGTTGCCTTTCGTATATCAAGTTAGTGCGAAATTCTCCAAGCATTCATTCGTCAGTGTGTTCCCAAGAACATTCAGGTGTTTCTTTCTGTTTTAAATATAAAATTCTTTGCACTTTCATTTTTGTTAAGACGTCCTCGTTCCTATATATATATATATATATATATATATATATATATATATATATATATATATATATGGGATGAATTCGCTAGTAAGGAGCAAAACGAAAAAATACTAGATCGGCTGTTGGTAACAATAGTTTAAAACCCCCTAATTCTGTTTTCTTTATTGTCGAGTGTAGTTTTAGATCTTTTTCAAGACCTACATTCCCGTTCTTTCGAAAGTAATAATAATAATAATATCAAAGGCAACTTCTCTTCATTTCCTTACTATCTGCCAAGAACTTGATCTTTTGAGATATAAACATCTAGATTTTTCTTCTGCTGTCATTCTAATTGAGTGAATGGTTATTGTCCAAGCCTGTTACACCTAATTTTGGCAACATCTTACAAAGCAAAGACACTGCATCCGATTTCAATCGGTTTACAATAAGCTCGCCAACCACGCCTTTAGCCTTCTTCTAAAATATGCAAATATTTACCAAGTTACCTTTTGTGGTCTTCGTCCATGTTTTCTTCCCCAGTGAACGTTAATTCTAAAATGATGTTTTGCATGCTCTTTTCCGAAAAATAATCACATCCGGATCTAGTTTAGTCTGTATTATTTTCATTAAGAATGTTAGCTGCCTCTCTGTATCTCCTATCATTTGTCTGCTCTTTGTTCTTTCATTGGTATATAGGGTCTCATTTCTGAGATAATATCTCAGAATTATTTTCTTTGGTATTAAGGTTTATTTTCCGACTGATTCTGATATAGAATAATTTATTAACATGACAACGGAAGGTGGATACAGTTGAAATGTTTACAAAATATGAAGTAAATATTGAAGTTCCTATAAAATAGTTAATAAATTTCTATACAGGCCTTATAATTAAAAACGAAAGAACATCGACGTGATATTCCGTTTATTTCCATATAATTGTTTAATATCGGTGAGAAACGTAAAAGCAACATTAATTACGGTTTGAAACATAAAGACATAACATAAATAAGTCTATTAATATCTTTAACAGAAGTTCAATAAGCACATATTAATATATAACAACAATATAGTTGTCATCTCTCTTAAGTTTTTCATAATTGCTTTTTAAAATTACTGGGCACCCATATACATATATATATATATATACAAGTATAGGATTGGTGTTTACGGAATAGATTCCAATAACCAACAAATACTATTCTTAAAAGAGTGCTCAATACAGAGTAAAGCAAATATAATTATTTATTCGAAAATTATAATATAAATGTGTTATAAAATCACTACAAAAATAGGCATTTTGTTTCAACACTTCTGGTGTCTTATCAAGTGATAAGATGATCATATATCCATTCAATATTCAACACCATCACTTGATAAGACACCAGATGTGTTGAAAAAAATTATTTTGTAGTTATTTTATTTCCACATTTATGTTATTCTTTTCGAATATAATATATATATATATATATATATATATATATATATATATATATATAATAAAAACGTCTGTTGGATGATTTGGAATCACATCATCATTGATGTCTATTAGACTGAGGTCCATTTCGGGTTTTGGTCTTTCAAAATCATACACAGAAAACTCATGACGCAGTCAATATTGATCGGATATCGCTTTTGTGTACCATTCATCCCTACAAGATATTTTCTAGTCCAAAGAAAAACCAAAAGCGAGTAATAAATCTAAAATTTAGAGTGTTCAATACGCTAAGTTTGGGATAAATTATTTTAAATCCTAAAGAGCCTGTGGACCAGCCTCTTTTAAGTTTTCACCTAAACGGATCTCCATAACAAATTTGAATTTCCGCTAAGGTGAAACCTAGGTAGGTTGTTCTTGGCTCTTTTAAAAATTTATATTGATATATATATATATATATATATATATATATATATATAAAAAAACCATAAAAATATAAGAAATGAAAACGACGGTTACTAGATATTTGCCACAGATCGGCTGTTGGTAACAATAGTTCGCGGTACCCTAATTCTGTTTTCTTTATTGTCGAGTGTAGTTTTAGATCTTGCTCAAGACCTACATTCCCGTCCTTTCAAAAGTAATAATAATAATAATAATAATAATAATATCAAAGGCAACTTCTCTTCATTTCCTTACTATCTGCCAAGAACTTGATCTTTTGAGATATAAACATCTAGATTTTTCTTCTGCTGTCATTCTAATTGAGTGAATGGTTATTGTCCAAGCCTGTTACACCTAATTTTGGCAACATCTTACAAAGCAAAGACTCTGCATCCGATTTCAATCGGTTCACAATAAGCTCGCCAACCACGCCTTTAGCCTTCTTCTAAAATATGCAAATATTTACCAAGTTACCTTTTGTGGTCTTCGTCCATGTTTTCTTCCCCAGTGAACGTTAATTCTAAAATGATGTTTTGCATGCTCTTTTCCGAAAAATAATCACATCCGGATCTAGTTTAGTCTGTATTATTTTCATTAAGAATGTTAGCTGCCTCTCTTTATCTCCTATCATTTGTCTGCTCTTCGACTGGTGAGAGCAAAAATGGTTATGAACAATTCTGTTTGTAAACAAGCTGCACTTTCAGATAAATTGATTTACACCCATACTTATTCTACACGTTATACGGTCCGACAATTGGTCAAAATTTGCTTACAAAAGTTATATTAATATCCCTTACATTTATATACCTTTTTACTTATATCTTAATTTCTAAATTAAAACTTATTGTTTTTTTTAAAATTTCGAATAACTTATGTATTCAACATACCGAAAAGAAATCTCCACCTCTTAATTTATTAATTTACAAAATACTTTTATTGATTAAAAAATTAGTGATAACTCCAACCTATTTATATGTAATTCAGTCCTTGCTCAGTTTTTAAAATAACCAAGAAAACATTCCTCATTACTACTATAACTATCGCTTGAATTTATCCCTGGTATTTTTATTGCATTAATAGAACCTATTCTTTTTTTCCTCCCTCACTCTTAGAAGGATTTAAAGGACATATCTAAATTTTGTTATTGACCGTTGTTGTCGAAAAGAAAATTTTCATGTCTAGATATTACTTTAACACGACAACCATCCTTCACCAAACTGCTATCAACAACCACTATTGTTTCACACCGTCACTTTTTGGTTTTATGTACGTTTTTTCAAAGAAATGGAGAAAAGGAAGTGACGTTTCACATGTTATCGGCATGCTTACAAACAGAATTGTTCAGAACCATTTTAGTTCTCACCAGTGAAATTTGCAATTTTAAAATGCACTGAAACGAAGTTGCATCTTAAAAAAAAGTGAATGTTTGTTTTTGTCTATATGAAAAATTTAATAAATAATTATTGCTCTGCTATTGGTATTGAGCCCTCTTTTGAATTAATGATGTGAACGTTAGAATTTATATATTACTTGATTCTCATTACCTTCGGATATATATATATATATATATATATATATATATATATATATATATATATATATATATATATATATATATATAATGGAATCTCCTGTCGTTTTCGAAATAATAATGTCATTCAACTCAGTTTTTGAGGAACAGACAGCCAGATAACCCCACATATGACTTGATTACAATGGTGAAGGCTTTGTTGAAAACAACTGAATGCAGAGACCTGGTGGACGGTGTGACACAGGGACACCAAACGACCCTCCGTAGGTCTTGAATTCGGAGTTATCCTTCTCCTAGACCAGTTACCATCCAAAAATATATAGAACCCAGTCTTGTCCTGCTATTTTATTTACCATAAACATGTGTGTGGGAGAAAAGGAGGATTCATACGTTTCCCAAGATATTCATCCATCCATTACTCCTCCGTACTACACCCTCGCACGCGCACACACACACACACACATACAGACACACATATATATATATATATATATATATATATATATATATATATATATGTGAGAAAGAACAGCAAGATATATAATCCGCTGTTCTTATTGTTATTTTTATTTTTACAAAACAGTGCTCATTGTAAATTTAAAGAGCATAAATATTATAAATTAACTGGTTTAAAATATAATTTTTCGCTACACAGTAATATTCATGTTTCAAAAATGGAAGCTAAACACTTCTAATTTAATTTTGCAATTAAATTAAAAACATTACTTCTATTTCATCTTTAAGCGAATATTGGAGTAACTTATATTTTAAATTTACTGAGTTTTAAACGCACACAAAAATTCATAATTCACTGTTTCCAAGGATACAGAGAAATCCAATCATTCAAACAAGGGGTGATAGCGTGTTCATTTTTATTAACTTTTGTTGTATCAGTTATATGGCCGTACTACAACAGTCTTACACCATAAATATCTATCTATCTATCTATCTATCTATCTATCTATCTATCTATCCCAGTCTCTTCATTATCTATCTATCTGTGTGTGTGTGTGTGTGTTTGTGTTTGTAACACCGCTGAACTAGTATGATACACTGGGTGTCCATTTTTAATCACATTTGATTTGTGTATTTCAGGTATCCTGTTTATGAAAGTGAATGTTACCTTTAACATTTCCGGTGGATTGGAAGGGATTGCTCAATTTTCTGGCCACTTCGTACACCATGTTAAAGATGTAATATATCGAACAAAGATACGGGACATCACAAAGCAAAAGATCATTTATGCCATTGCCACCATTGATGAGGCTATGCTACTGCGAACATGGAAAGAAATCTAGTACCGTTCTGATGTTAAAAAAAAAAATGTACAAGATCTCCTCCGCATTTTGTAACAGTTCCCAAATATTTGTTTGTTAATTTGATTTTGTAATATTTTTTTAATTATATAGAGACCTTATGAACAGCTTGTATTTCTTATGTGTTGCTAAACCAAAAGCCATTTCAAAACACATGAAAGAATCGATTAACGGCTTATTTTAGAAAGCGATTATGCTTGAAATCTTGTATTGATTGATTTGGGTTATATTTTTCTGCTTATCAAACCTTTACTTGTTTAAATAAAACCAAAACATATTTTGGATTGCTAGAACCTTTTTCTTTGCCTCTGAATATTTCACTTTTCCGTTTACAAATCCTACTCTTTAATCTATAGAATGGGGGAAATATGGATTCTAAACTTTTCCACTGCAATGGAAACAAAAAGCGTCTTCATAGAGAAAATCATGTCAAACCACACAATTCTTCGATAATGGCTTAGGAAAACGGAAAGCACTCAGAAGACATTGGGTAACTTATGTTCAAATTCTCCCTGGAAACCAGGAAATTGGTTTCTATCACAAAAAATTAAATAAGGAACTTTGGTTTGTCATCCAATCTACATCTAATGAACACTTGCTGTCCAAATGGAAAGGAAAAATAACCGCAATATTCTATCCGTACGCTCGTACACGCGTGTACGGGGTGGGGCGTAAACGCTCGACCATACAAACACGCATGCACATAAATGCACCTGCCTACGCACGCACATACACACACACAATTAAAGAAGAAGAAAAATTCAGTCTTACACCATAAATGCTGGTATCTCCTGATGAGTGGAAGGATCGTTTGCTAGAGTGAACGTATACGAAACGGGGGAGTCCGGATGCTGAATATAACAGAAATCAGGTAAGTGACAAATTATATACTTGTAATAATACATTCAAGATCTGATCGGTGGAGCAGAAACGGAAATTGAATCTCTATGTCAATGGCATATACACCTGGTGCAAGTTAATTGAAACAAGCGCTTTAGTTTCCTTTCTTTCACCATACGGTCAGTTTTAGAGCCACTGGGGTGAGAAGGCGTAATAGATTTCTATTGTGTCCTCGGATTAGATCATTTTCATTGATGTGCAATAATATAAATCTATTTTCAGGGTGTATGATGAGATTTGTTTGGCCTTAAAAAATATTGCGTCATCCGTGATTCCATCTGATTTTTATCACGGCCAGACACTATTGTCTCGACTGTCGATTAGTTGTAGTACGGCCATTATCTGCGATAGACGTTACTCCAAGGACTTGTACGAAAATTGTAACGCTGCACGAACACAATGGCAAGCCTTACCAGCGACCAAATCAAAGTACTATAGATTGATACGGAAACTCTCCTGATTTAAATCCAATCGAGAATATGTGGTCAGTCTGCAAGGAACGACTACGTGGAATGGACACACTAACATGTCTACTGGGTCATGCTTCATTGGGAAAATACGAAAAAAAAGTAAATAATAACGGAATTATTCGTTTAGTTTCAATTACTTTGCACAAGGGTGTACGATAATTAAATTAAATAAATTAATCAGCTTTACAAGTTCACACGATATTGATAAAATAAGCTTACATTTTAGTTAATAAATATAATTTTTTATCAATATTCCCTTCCTTGACAATGCATTTGATTCGACGATAAATAAAAATCACAATTAACTGCATACGAAGCATAATATACGGTGTAATTTTCTGACTGAAATTCAGCTAATAAATATGCGTCAAGTTACAGACTTATTATGCACCATTGTATCTATTCATAAAAAAGAAAACAAAAGCTTGCTAACCTGAGAGATGGAGAATGATAGAACAATATGAAATACAGATTTTACTTTTTCGACTAA
Organism: Acanthosepion pharaonis; assembly: GCA_903632075.3. NCBI lineage: Eukaryota > Metazoa > Mollusca > Cephalopoda > Sepiida > Sepiidae > Acanthosepion > Acanthosepion pharaonis. The sequence continues at coordinate 812,941 of CAHIKZ030001553.1, forward strand.
TTTCCTCATCAAATAAAAATAGTTTTTCTTTCGAACATTGTTTTAGTGGGTAATTCCAAGAAAACTTGCAGGACTAGGTGCCACTTTTATCAGGGAAGGAACTTTCAAGACATTGTAAACATCGCAAATTCCTAGAATACCATGAAAGAAAAACGACAATCAAGCAGACAGAATAAATTTAAAGAACCCAGTGCGGATCAAATTTATATCCCTGACGAGCCTACATCGATCTAAATTTCAGTCGTGTCTATATTATAAACTTATTTTCATTGTCGATGTAATAGGAACACTTCGACCATTATAATCCGACCGTCTTATGGAACCGGACAATGAATTAGTAGATATAATAAAAAGCAAAATCAATATTGTTAAACATGGCAGTCATCGTAGCTTAGATGTGACACAAAGCCGAAAATATAAGCGACACCATCAGTCAGTCAGTTAAGTGCCAGTCATGATACACATTTAGGCGATCATGTATCTTTCGATACATGACTGACGAGGCAGATTTTTTCCCGTAGTTGGCTGCCATTTCTTTCTGCAGTAGACCAGTTGCCATCCAAAGCTATAGAACCCCGTCTGTTCCGCTATTTACCAATAGCTGGGGGGAGAAGAAGAGGATTCATAGCTTTCCCTAGGGTCGGTCAGTTATGTGCCATGCGTGAAGCACGCTTAGGCGATCATGTATCTTTCGATACATGACTTACGAGGCAGATTTTTCCCGCAGTACGTTGCCATTTCTTTCTGCGGTAGACCAGTTCTTATCAAAAGCTATAGAACCTAGTCTGTCCTGCTATTTACCCATAGCTGGGGGAGAAGAATAATATTAGCACGTAAGTGAATGTAATGGATTTGAGTGGAATTCGAACTCGGCTCTCCGATTCCTCAATCTGTGCCGCTTATTTAATAAATGAAGCTTAGTTGTGGCACAAGGCCGAAAGTAAGGAACACTTAGTGAGGATCGAAAGCACTACTTAATCTAGTGAGCTAAGCTTGCTAACCATTACACCACTTAGAAATGAACCAGCCTGAGGTCATGGTTTGGATAAAGAACTCTATAGGAAACATCACGACAGAAGCCACATCAGAAATACATATTAACAATAATGAATTCATTAACCATGAACAGTAGAATGAGGGCGCACACTGATATTCTGTACACGCATCTAGGGTAGGGTTGGGACCTACGTGCACTGTAGTCAAATCGTCGAGAGAGAGGATATTTTAAAACAATCGTCGTAAATAATAATTTCTAGAATCTATACTTGCATGTAATTGTCACTTTATTCGCCAGGTTTGGGTTTCTAAGAAATACAAATATGGATCCTAATCCTGACTGGGAACGAATCAGGTGATTCTAACAGCCATCAATCAGAGAAGGGCAACTGCTCAGCCTGAACGACGACCTGTTATTGGCCTGTCAAGATTTCTTTCTGCTGGCTCGGCCAAAATGCTGGCATACTTCACCGTCTCCTTAGCTACTCAATGCGGTAAAGAGTTGGCTAACCTTTTGCGAGTGTTTCTAGTTTTCTTTTACGACTGAGTAGTCGGTTTGATATACACAGGTTACCTCATATAGTTTGCATTGTTCCAAACTAGGCTAAACTGTAAATAATGCCTTATTTTACGAATAACCAATGTTCAATCCAGAGAGCTATGTCCACATTCCAAATTTACATTAACGATAATTGACGGTTTCAATCCTTGATGTCAGTGGTCACCAAAAAGAGAAGATGCTTCCGGCAAAGAAACTTAGGTAAACCTTCAAATTCTCTGTGAACCTTTCTCAAACCAATTTTCTCTACATGGAGGAACAAATAAAAAAAATACAATGGTAGTCATTCTTAACTTAGTTGTCCTCTGACGTTAAACAAAGAATACTGTTTATTTTTAACATCGTGCTTGGACGTGAAAAATTGCAATGACTGCGATAAATTTTTCAGTATACTTATTATGAAGAACTGTTCTTTTCTTTCGCCCAGGTAACCGCCAACCATCATCAGGTAGCCACTATTTAGCTGATATGCGATGAGAAGTAGATAATGGTGTTATTACCTTCC
>CAHIKZ030001553.1:820000-825000 GCA_903632075.3 Acanthosepion pharaonis
GATAACATCAAGAAGTCTCCTTCCTGGCAAACTGACCATGGTGAAATTCGAAACCGGGACCCATTGTCAAAATGCGAACGTTCTATCCACACGCCCATAAAACGACGATAAAACGACTTCAATAATAATAATAATAATAATAACAAATTCAATAATTTTCCTATTAATCCAACTCATACATTTAAACAAAATGTCAGCAAGGATGTCTTTGATGCAAAACAAAATATTTACCTCGATATTTAAATTTTGAACTTTTGCAAAATTGACCGTTTTAGTCAATCGGTATAACAGTTGTTATATATGGCTGCCATTCCAAGTTTAGTACTCGTGTTCAAGCCTCTCACAGAAAATATTCTTTACTTCCTATCCACAGTATTTGAATTGCGATCTGAGCAGTTGCAGTGAAAAGGTGAAATTAAGATGAAAGAAAGATTAGCGATAAGTGAAGTATAGAGACGTTATTTTGCAAAATAAAGAAAATGCTGCACGAAAAGGAAAAAAAATAATTTAATTTAAATACAGTCAAGTTGGATAGTAGGCTTGATTCGGCGGCGTCACTACGTTACTTTCCATAGATTTCTTGGGACCAATATTCACATGATAGCCTGTTTGATATCTTCCATTAACAAGAGAAAAGCTTCTTGTATTAAACAACACAATGCGTGTGACTATTTTATTACCCTTAGAACTAAAACTCTACCAACTAGTTGTCATGGAAAGGGAGAGAAATTTGAATTAGAGTATGATTGATCGTTTCATTTTTGCTCGGCACTATCTAGATTTCTCGTTAAGAGCTAAATATCCTCACAGAAACATCTGAAGGGTGAAACTCCTTTTATAAAGAAATCTCTTTAGCCTCTCGCTACTTGCTAATTCGTTTATTTACAGTCGAATTAAAACCTGCTAGTCGTTTTTATTCTTTTTCTTTTTTGTTACGACTGATACCAGTTACCGACTTGGGACATTCAGCTGACCCTTTAAAATACATTATTAACATATATTTCCAAGACCTTGCATGGCTTTTTTTCTAGTGGGACATATTTTTCTTTCCCTAATCATTAAATTTAAATTATTCTTCTCACAGACATACACATAATGTTAAAAAAATATCTAAAAATTGCTTTGAAGATTTCTGCCATTCTGATCTGTTGCTCTTGCTATATATTTCGAGGTTTTTGGCATATAATAAATCAAAGGATAAATTAATAAATATTATTAAACAATCTGGCATTTCGGTTTTAATCCTTTTCCCAACGCCGTAACGTAGTATAGACTATTCTAGTTCCACATGCCATGTCTAATTGATGTCATTTATCAGTTAACTCCTGATAACTGCCCTTTCCAAGTTCTTCGCTGCCTTAACCTAGTACTGAACTCACAAATCTTTGGGTTCTGTCTCTAGATCTAACCAACGCCTTTATCCGCTGTGCCATGTGTCTTTTTTTGAATAAACATGATCCACCGCAACTTCCAGTCTGTTCACTATTTACATTATTCGGACTATTCTCCTCATCTTTGTTGCCATATTTATTGCAACGTTTCGGACGTTGTACCCTCCGGGCTTCTTCAGGTGGTTGGAATGTCGAACTGAACCCTTTATTTCGCTTGCTGGGCTAGACTTATTCTAGTTCCACATGCCATGTCTAATTGATGTCATGTGCCTTTTCTATAAATACTTCGAAGGTAATTGTTTGTTGAAGTTTCCTCTATGATACCTAGACTTTATGAATTTAAGCGCAGTACTAGATTGGCGGTGAGGTCTCATCTTCTTTCTTTTTATGTGCCATCTTCTTTCAGTACAGCGATCATAATTTTCCACCTCCTTCTATCCTTTGCAGTTCCTTCCCTCTGCTTCCCCACCCCAGACCACGTTCTCTCATCCACTTGCTTAAAGCCGCTAGGTATGTTATACGTTGTTTTCACTTGATTTTCTTTCCCTCAGTTCGACCCGTGAGTATCAAATTCTCCAGACCCTCCTTCCTCATTATGTGTCCCATAAACTACAGCTGCCTCTTCCTGATGTTAAGTATAAGCCTCCTCCTTTTTTGTCTTCTATCTAATACCTCATCTTTGCTCACACACTCGATCCATGACATCCTTAGTATCCTTCTGCAGATCCATATCTCCGTCGCCTAGAGTCTCTTCTTCATCTTTGAGAATACCGTCCATTCGTCTCTGCCGTAAAGGAGGACGGATGTCACCTAACAGTTCAGTATTCTTTTCTTTGTTACCAAACATATCCTCCTCCTCCTGGGTATGACGATAAACTACATCCGCGCCCACGGTAAGACGATAAATTACGCCAAAAAGCAAGGCCTCTGATTAGGAGGCTTTTTGAGGAGCGTGGAACCACCTCTTAATTGTTGGTGTTCCCAGGTCCACCCTTACCAGGGGTGGTAGCACCTGTTAGGGTCCCAGCTATGGGCAAATAGTTAACCCTGAAACTGAAGCAAAAAGCATTATGAAAGTGTAAAGCAAGGTTTTAATACTAGAAATATTTTATAAAAAGAAAATATTACTGGGAATAAATTTTTGAAGAAAAAAATATTACCAGCAATACGTTTTTGAAAAAAAAAATTCCAGCAATACATTTTTTTTAAATTATATTACCAGCTATACATTTTTCAGGAAAAAATATTTCCACAAATAGATTTTTGACAAAACAAAAATATTACCAGGAAAAAAAAGTTGTCGGCATTAAATGACCCATTGAGGTTGATATACCGTAAAACAAACCAAACCAAAGCAAATAAATCATCCCGTCTTCTAATAATCTTCGCAGCTTTTGGAATGCGTCCTTGGCCATTCAGTTTACACTTTAAATATCTCGATGTAACCGTATGCAAACAGTTTCTTCCATCGCACTTCTCGCTTGTGGAATTCTCTTTTGTCCTCTTGCTTCCCAGTCAAGTTTGATATTTAAAAAATTGAATGCAATGTCAATCGTTATCTTCCGTCTTTCGAATTCTTATTCTTTTATTATCCTCTCTCCTTAATAGTAGCTTTGCTTATATTCTCTATCACTCAGTAACCATTTGCGTCTTAATGGCTTTATTGCCTTGCTCGGAAGGAAAATGATTAAAAAAATTCATAAAAAGAATAAAAGAAGATTTAACCATAACAATTTTTCGTATGAGATATCCTTTCAAGCCAAGGAAGGTCATGATCCTCCGCAACTTCCAGTCTGTTCACTATTTACATTATTCGGATTATTATCTTTGTTGCCATATTTATTGCAACGTTTCAGACGTTGTACCCTCCGGGCTTCTTCAGGTGGTTGGAATGTCGAACTGAACCCTTTATTTCGCTTGCTGGGGTAGACTGTTCTAGTTCCACATGCCATGTCTAATTGATGTCATTTATCGGTTAACTCCTGATAACTGCCCTTTCCAAGTTCTTCGCTGCCTTAACCGAGTACTGAACTCACAACACTTTGGGTCCTGTCACTGGATCTAACCAACGCCTTTATCCACTGTGCCATGTATCCTTTGGCACAGTGGATAAAGCCGTTGGTTAGATTTAGTGACCCAAAGAGTGTGGGTTAAGGCAGTTGAGAACTTGGAGAGGGGAATTAACAAGAGATAAGTGATAACTGACATCCATTAAACATGGCACGTGGTGCAAAAGTGGCTGAGTGACAATGTCTTTTACAATAACATCTGTTACGTAGCAGTATTATCAATTATTACCATGTATGATGGGTAAACTACGGTATTAATATTTTGTAAGAGTTTATGCTTGCTTTAATGTGCTTATGATTAGACCTGATTAATTTTAAATGTTCATTAGTTATACAGGCACAATATATGGTACCTATCTGTATGTGTTGTACGTTGTATTCTCTAAAACTAATTTTGAAAGATATATATATATATATATATATATATATAAATAAAGAAAAAAACAGTAAAATATATAATCCGGTGTTCTTATAGATATTTTTTTTTTACAAAATAGTGCTCAATGTAAATTTACAGAGCATTAATATTATAAAGTTAATTGATTTAGAATATGTTTTTTTTCACTACACTTCTAACCATGTTTCAAAATGGAAGCTAATTGATTTGAATTTAATTTTGTAATTAAATTAAAGACATTAGTTCCATCGCTTGAGGATGAAATGGAACTAATCTCTTTAATTTAATTACAAAATTAAATTTGGATTCTTTAGACTTCCATTTTTGAAACATGGTTAGAACTGTGTAGCGAAAAACATATTTTAAATCAATTAATTTTAATATATATATATATATATATATATATATATATATATATATATATATATATATATATATATGTGTTTATTTTATATACAGGAAAATGGTGTCACCTTGTATAGTTTCGGCGCAAGGTATCGCATACTGTAGACTAACCTCATCTATCGGTAGGCCTAAGTTTTGGGTTACCGTTAGCCTACCGTATGTATGGGGTCGAAATATACGATATAGGCCTAATTCACAATATTGAGCTAAAAAGTACTCCAGGTTGACATGTACACCGAAATTAACGGCAGTTAAAATAGGACTTATTGCTCCGTAGTCTGAAGTATTAGTTTAAATCATATGGAATATCTCTTTTAGGTACTCACTTTTAATGATATATGTATAAACCAAACTGTTTACACATGACCAGTTGTTGAAAAACGAGTTATGTACAATAAGGTACCAAGTAAAATGCATTAGACTGAGCAGAAAAAAATGACGATATTCAACCTTAAAGGGGCCTCTATGGAAGAAAGGTAATATATTGCAAATGCTGGAAACACTCTTTTATTGTTCTCTAGCAGCATGACCCGGCGTTGCCCGGGCTTGATTCAGAAATCGTACGACTCATTCAGCAATCGCTATCACTTGACTTAAAATATTTTTGCCATTCCTTGCCTTTAAAGGAGTACCCTTTGCCGTGCTGATGTTGCTACATGCCTTACTTCTTTTCTATCTCACACTGCGAATTTTTTCTAAGCTCTATACTAAACATTAAATCTGTTACGAAAAAAGAAC
>CAHIKZ030001553.1:830000-847500 GCA_903632075.3 Acanthosepion pharaonis
AGCACCTGAAGGAGATAGGATCCAGTGGATAAAGGCGTTGGTTGGATCCAGTGATTTGACTCAAAGAGTTGTTAGTTTAATACCTGGCTACTGCAGTAGAGAACTAAATTTTGTAGCGGTGAGTTAACGGGATATAACTGAGGCATCAGGAAGAGGCATGGCACGTAGAACTAGAACAATCCACCCCGGTGGACAAAATAAACGGTTCAGTTCGAAGTTCCCTTCACGCCAAAACGTCGTGGATATGACAACAACAGTCCGAACAATGTATGTAATGGAAATAAGAAAATGCATGATTGAATAAACGCAAGGTGATTTCTACGACAACAATATATTTGTAGAAATTTCTCCATTGTAATGTTAAACATTTGAGCTTAACAACTTAGAGAATATTGCAATAACAACCATAAATGTTTAATACTGGTCGTTAATTTAAGAAGTAAGGGGGTACAAATGAAAAGGTTGGAACTTTTCTTTTCCGTTTCCCTGAAACAGTTTTCATTTATTTGTCAATCGTCTCTTGAGAGCATCCTGAATGGGGAACTTTTGAACGTCATACCTAACCTGCCTACCTAATAGAAAGACGATAGTCTGCTTGTAAATTTTGATAAGCCCTCACCCACGAAATTAAGACAGAAAGAGTCATATTTATTTAGCATTTATCACTCTGCATTTGACTTCATTTACTGTACAAAATGATTATTTGCTGCTGAAGGTGACATTGATCCGGGAACAATAGTGTGAATTTCATAGTTGTTTTGTCATAACCTGTTATGGCAACAGAAATCAACTTTCAACGAAATTAAAAATAAGGTTTTGGCAATTGAGAAGCTTTGAAAAAGAATATCAGTAGAAAGGGAAGTAGTATAAATAATAAATCATACTTATTATAAAATCCAGGTTGTTTGGGTGTGTGTGTGTCTGTACGTTTATATATTGGATCGGATTTCCTACATTTTTCAACTGATATCAACAAAACTTCACAGGTGTACGTAAAATTACCTTGCGGTGGTTCTGACAACGCCAAAAATTGGAAAAACACAATTGTTTTTGCACGAAATCAATTTGAAAACACGATAAAACACGATTCTGTCGCAAGAATGAAAGAGGGACAACTCATATCGAGTTCTTATTATAAAACCCATGTTGTTTGTTTGTGTGTGTGTGTGTGTGTGTGTGTGTGTGTTCGTTTATATATGGGATCGGATTTCCTACATTTTTCAACCGATTTCAACAAAACTTCACTTTTTTTGGCAGGTAGTGTTTCTTATTGTCTTGCACATTGTTTTCTTTATTTTTACATTCAGAATGCTTTAAAAATTCCATTTACAAGACAATTGTTTATAATAAAATTCTCTTTAATCGGTAGACTCATAACGATTGAAAACAATGTTTTTGTTTGAGTTTGGGTTTGACCAATTTGTAAAAAAAAATAATTAAGACATGCGTGTCCGTCAACCTTAAACAATAATCTTTGTCAATTTTATTTTTCAGTCTTTATAATGGTCGATACTTGATCTATCTCTTACTGTTACATCCCCGGGCAACGCCGGGCTCTACTGCTAGTAAGTGCTAAAGTTTAAATAAACTGAAAAATGCAATATTGCTGTGACGTTTACGCTGCCTTCTGGATTCATAAGCTAACGCCAGCAGACTGTATGGAAAGGACCGAAGAGCGCACCGGAAAACATGAAATTGCTCACACAGAAATCATTGCCGGTTTACGGATTGAAACGCATTACTGATTGCCGGAGCGGATATGGCTAACCTGCATATTGAAGATGAATGTTTTGAATTATTGAGTTAAATTCCTATAAATCATTTGCATTTATATCACCTCTGTCAAATGTAGGACACAGTAAACTTAGAATTGTCTTTTTCGCACCAGGGGCGCCGATGACATGTCTACTATTGATTAATGATAGATTAACATTTACTTTTTCGATATGACACTGAGGCTTGCTCGGAAAGCAAAGATATTTCAATGTCCCCTGCAGATAGATGTCCGGCATTGTTCAAAAGCTTATCGCATTTTCTCAGATGTCATACTCCTAAGCCATGACACGTTGATATGGATTTGCTTGTAAATAAGAATGTGAGATTGTTTACGAAAGGTTTTCCTCTGAGCCAACTATTGAATTTTCCGGCGAGAATTTTGATAGAAAAATGACTCAATCTTTATTAAAGATTTTTTCTCTGATATATATATATATATATATATATATATATATATATATGTGTGTGTGTGTGTGTGTGTGTGTGTGTGTGAAGAAATATAGTTTTAAGGTATGCTATATTTATGGGATAAAGTGCTCAATATAAGAGATAGCGCGCATATAAATATAAAAGTCAACACTCAGAAGAGATGTTTGCTTCTAGCATGAGATAACCTGGAAAATTTTAGGTTCTGTACAAACTACCCACAGCTTCAGAGATAGGTGTGACTTAAAATTAGAATAATAAAACGCAATAATGAAAGCCAGCTATTGAATCAGAGAGTCGAATTAATGTTCAAATGTCGACATAAAAACCAATTCAAATTTCCACGATATAAATTCTCCTTAAATAGCGACCCTATCGCACCCCGACTCCCATCCCCTATAAATCTTCAAATGTCGACATAATAAACTTAGATTTTCATAGTGTAATTTTGCCTTTTGTGTTACATTAATTCATTTACACACACACACACACACACACACACACACACACACACACACACACATATATATATATATATATATATATACTTTATGAACATTGTTCGAACATCCAGGCCGGTAAATGTCGTTAATACTGTTTATTATAAACAGAGCATTTACTTAAATATGTATTTGAATCTATAAAAACAAACGTATAAACATAAAAATCACTAAAAATAATTGTCAGACTTTGTCCATTTCATAATGTGTAACGTCATTTGTTTACATTTGGATACGCATTGAGCAGATAAGGATATAAGAGAGAAAATCTTGGAGAATTGTAGTTTAAAAACACTAAAATCGACCTTACTAACCAAAACGCTCCTCTGTGGGTAAAGTACATCAGGCTATATGAGGGTTGTGTTTTGGATACAGGTTCGATTCTTGTCGGAGGACGCATATTTTCTATGACAATTTCTCGGACATTCAGGCCGGTAAATGTCGATAATACTGTTTATTATAAACAGAGCATTTACAGTTATCTGCGTATCCTGTATTATTAAGATTACGCCCAGCGATAAAAAAAATCCCGGCAAGGTCTCAATTAAACTTAGGACAGCGACATTGCAGATGCTGAATAAATCTGGGGAGAAGACCCATCCTTGTCTCACGCCCCTTTCTGCTTTTCTCTATCTACTCAATTCATTTTCCATCATTATACAATTCTGATTATCATAAGATAATCAAAAATGTCCTTGCTATCTTTTTAAGTCGCGTTGGAAAAAAAAGTGATCACTGATACGCAAATGAGTGCGGCAGGTGGCGGAAAAGCGGTGGCTGTTGGGGTATTGTTCTTGATCAATGCAGGTGTGTTGCGGATACACATCAGGCATAAATCAAGCAGCGGCGAAGAAACATGGCGGTGTCGAATCAGCTCGTTCGGGTTTGTTTGTTTGTTTTATGACGTTAATATAGGTTTGTTCGCAGCGCCATCAACTCTCCAAACACGTAGATAATAATGCTGTGAGTGAGCGTACCGCCAGGATTTGCTTCCAGAAGTTCAGGTTGCGAGATCTGTTGCTTTTTGATGAACCACATAGTGATCGGACTCAGGTCTTAGATGACGAGGCCCTGAAGGTGTCCAAAGAGGATAACATCCAAACCTGGTGTGAGTTTCCCAAATGCTTCTAGGTTTCTGATGAAATAGTCGGATTTTAGCTGCACCACGCAGGGAATGCGTACAAGTTGAGCAAGTTCGTACTCCACACACTGTCGGTAGTCAACAAGTAACAAAATGTACCAGCTGTGTTCTAGTTGCGTTCTCAGCACCGCAAGGTACCCATATTTGATCGAGTCTTCTACATTGACGAAAAGTGGGGTCTGTATGACACTCACAAGTGTGCCAGACATTGACTGTCACGACAGAACCCTGTGCCTCAGACCAGAAGACAACCTCTACATCTAGGAAAGATCATGCTCAGTATCTGGTGGACTAATCAACAAGTGGTGCAATATGAGCTATTACCTACGGTCCAAACAATTACTGGGAAAATGTACTCGAAGTAGTGGGAATCTGAGCAACAGGCACTGATGCAAAAGGTGCCAGCCTTGTTAAATCGGAACTGAGACGGATGACCAGGGATACCTTACGGGGAATTGGTTGAGAGACGCAGTGTTACCCACTTACTCCTCAAAAATTTTCGCTAACAGATTAGCACATCTTCCGTTCCCTGGACAACCACGAATACATGTAAAAAATAATTAAATCATCAAAGTCCTTAACATGAATCTTGTTTGTCTCGTTAATTTTGTTATTTGTCTTAAAAATATTTTCTTATGAAGCAGGTTAACATAGAAGTTAACCATATTATCAATCTTATAAATAAATATACATCCATCCATATATATATATATATATATATATATATATATATATATATATATATATATATGTATGTATGTGTGTGTGTGTGTCTGTGTGTGTGTGTGTGTGTAAATATTGATATAATAGGGAAAGAACTGTTAGATTAATGATCCAAATTCCTTTAGTATTTTTTTATTATTTAAAAAAAAAGTGCTCGATACAAAAGTAGAACTTAAATTATAATTATTAAAAAAAAAAGACTCCTGTTATTATTTTATATAACTGATGTCAGTGTGTTTGGAGCTGGAACATCAGTCAGTACGTTTTAGCAAACAGTAATAAAAACAACAGAGCCTGTGAAAAAAGCCATGGTAGCCAGACAAAATTTCTCCAATCAAACCATACACGACTCCAAAAATTGGACATATAATACACATTCATACTTTCATTAGAGTCGTGACCCCTTAATAAGGAAAGAAAAAATTCAGATTACACGCCCATTTGTAATCTATCATTGAGTAAACATTTATTCAATTAATTATTCTAAAAATCGCTTGGGGATGAAACTATATTCAAAATTTTAAGTTTAATATTGAAATTAGACTTTAGGACTTGAGTCAAGTGTCGAAACATAGTAATATCTGTGTCACGATGTAATCATACTTAAAATCATAAATATATATATATATATATATTAAGAAATGGACAAAGTCCGACAATTTATTTATTAAAGACATTTTTATGTTTAACGTTCTTTTATTTTGGATACAAGTTTTAAGTTTTGTTTATAATAAACAATATTAAATAAATTTACCGGCCTGAATGTTAATAAAATTTTCATAGAAAATAGTCGTCCTTTGACGGTAGATTTATAGGATGCAGGTTGAATCCTGTCAAAGGACGAATATTTTCTATGATTAAAAATTCGTACATTCAGGCTTGTAAATTATTTAATTTGTTTAATTAATTCTCATTTTTTTAAATTCTTTATCTAAAAAAAAGAACGTTAAAAATAAATGTTTTTATTTATAATATATATATATATATATATATATATATATATATAGACAGACACACAGAAAATATGCATATATATATATATATATATATATATATTATATATATATATATATATATACAGACATGACAGAATTGAATAGACACCAAGATAAATTTTATTTCTGTTTTTTTTTTAATAACCAAGATAAATTAACTTAGATTATTTGATTAAAATTGCAGATAACAAAACTGAAATATGCCATGAACCAAAGGAGCCTCAGACCTATCCGAATTTCAGCGAGGCCGTATCGTGGGCCAACATGAAGGTGGTCTTTTTCAAAGAAAAATATCTGAAAATCTTTCAATACCACTTTCTACTGTTAATAGAGTGATCGTACAATTCACCGGAGAGGGCAAGAAGTGCACAAAACCTCATCCAGGCTGCCCTGGGCTCTCTGAAAGAACCATGCGTCGTGTCCAAAGAAATGTTGAACAGGATACACGAAGCAAGGCCTCTGACATAGCAACACAAGTTCATGTCAGTCCCAGAAAAGCTGCCTCTTCACAAGCTGGGCTACTATGGCAGAGCTGTGGGAAGGAAACCACTTCTCCGTCCAGCCAATATCAAACGCAGAAAGTATTGGGCCCATGAGATGGTGGAGAGACCTGTGATCTTTCAGACCACTGTCATTTTCTCTGATGAGTCAAGAGTAGCATTATTTTCCGACAGTGGAAGAATATGGGGATGGAGACTCTGTAGTCAAGAGTTTGATTTAAAAAGACTGCGGTCAACGGTGAAACATGGGGATCTTTCAGTAATGGTATGGGGTGCAATTTGGAGTGATGGTCGCTGAGAGCTTGTGGAGTGTGAAGGAAACATTAATTCAACCAAATATGTTTCTATATTAAAGAAAGGGCTCCTTCCAATATTCTCAAGTAGTAGAATGAGCAAAGTTGATTCCCTATATATGTCACACTACCATGTCACACAGCTCAAGCAACGCAACATTGGTTGAGACAAAATGGGATCATTAAACTTCTATGGCCAAGTCAGTCCCCGGATATTAACCCTATTGAACACCTTTGGGGCATATTAGATTGTAAACTCTGCAAAAAGAACAAGAAGCCATCTTCTAAGCCCAAACATGGCAAGAAATTCCTCAAGATGATATTCGTGAACTCATCGCTAGCATGCCTAGAAGGGTCCTTGCATTAAATAAAGCAAAAGGGATGTCAACCAAGTATTAGATATTAAATTTATGACCATTTATAATTACTTCATTTGTATAAATTGTTTAATAAAATAAACGGTTTCTGTGAGGGTCTATTCAATTCTGTTATGTCTGTATATATGTGCGGTACTTATTGGAAAGCGGTCGATATCTGTGATAGAGCTAATATATAAAGTTCAACTCACACCAATGTCATATATATATATACATACATATATATATATATATATATATATATATATATATATATATATATATATATATATATAAATATAGATAACTAGACTCGTTTCGAAAAACCCTCGAATTTTTGATTTGCTAATCAAATCAATCTCGAGGGAAAAAAGGTTTAAAAAAAGAAAGAGCTACAAACATGAACTTCTGCCGACAAAAAAAATCGCACAGATGCAGGTCTGAAGCCCAAAAAAAAACCCCGATACGAGTAACAACTAACTAACAAAAGAGCTCAATACAACCGTAGAGCAGACCTAGATACACCTAGTGAGCCAGACAAACCTACCTAGGTTTCACCTAAACGGATCGTCAGGGAAAGTTTGGCTAACGAGACAAAAGAGAAACACATATTTATATAAATATGTATTTTCTCTATATATATATATATATACCAATATATTTAAAGTTTTGATGAATATTATATGAAAATTTAATAATAGTAGGTTGTAAAAATTTATATAAATATATATATATATATATATATATATATATATATATATATATATATATATATATATTTTGGAAACCGGCAAAATGATAAGATAAATGTTAAATAAAAATTGTTTATCAATCTAATATATTTCACTTTTATTAAAGCTTCGTCAGAGAATGAGATGTGGATGAAAAAAAAATCTGGTGTTTTAGTTTTGTGTTGTTTGAGTTCCATTGGTCAACAAGATATCACATGCATCCGACTCTTTTAAAAAAAAATGTTAGTATAATTTTTTTTTAGTATGGTGAAAAAAGAAGAAATAAATTCTGTTACTTTCATTTTTGTGTTTCTTGATTTTTATTGGATAATCAGGCTTTACGTACAATGGACTTGTTAAGCAACGTTAGTACAATTTATTGCGTTCCGAACTCAAGTGGAGACAATGCATCTATTTAATGGTCCCAAAAGTTAACGTATTCCAAGCGTAAATATTTCTTTATGTATTTAAATGTATAATTCTAGTTTGTCTATGTGAGATTCGGATGATAACGTATATTCGTTCGTGTGTGTGTGTGTGTGTGTGCGTGCGCGCGTGTGTGTGTGTATACATTATTTCTGTAAGGTCGTATGATGATTTGGAGACATTTTTCCGTAAATGCCGTTTGCAGTAGATTTACGTACGTTAGTTTATTTAAAAATGCATTTAATAAAAATTGTCGATGCAATGTTTACACCTTCGCTTGCAATCTATAAATGAGTAAACATTTCTTCAGTTAGTTATTCTAAATATTGCTTGAGTTTGAAACTGTTGTGTTTTGACGTATGTTCACAGTTGGTAAACTATTTATCAGTATTCCCTCGAACTATTTTCACCAAAAATTAGGATGGTATTTGTAAAATCAACGTAATAGCGAGATTTAAGTGATGTCCTAAGATAGATTCATTTTATGCTCGTAGATACGAGGTTTTTAGATGCCAATATGCCAAGCCAATATAAAGTCTCTCTATCTTGCATGCGATTTATTTGAAAAAACACTGGCATCTGGAATGATGTTGGATTTATTTTTCATCCTAATTCTATCTCCGATTGTGTTGGATATGTTGTAACTGGCCTGACATTAGGGATGACAAATTTATTTTCGAATTTTGTCGATAGATTGTTAGAGGGTAGGATTTTAAATATTCGTTTATTATTTGAAGTGCTATCGCCGATTTATATTTAATGAAAAAGCCGGTTGAACCAATGAACATCAAACAACACACTATTAAAAAATACCATTTCCCCATTCACTGCTGACGTTTTAAAAAAGTAGAACCTTTTAGATTGATAAAATATTTTTCCCATTTGTTCTTCATCATACTGTATATATATATATATATATATATATATATATATATATATATATATATATATATTCACTAATTTTTTATGAATTTAAAATAGCGAACTCATAAGTATTTAGGAACATATATATATATATATATATATATATATATATATATATATATATATATATATATATATATATAAAGATAAAAATCCACAAACGAATCAGATGAATGAGATTCATATCTATTCGACACGATCCAGGCCTCCATTTGTCTGATGAAAATGGCTGCATCTATATCAGTTAAGATGGATTTTATTTATCGTGCTAAATGTCCACCTTTCTGAGATATGAAACCTTTCCAACTATAGAATAAATATCAACGTTTCCTCTCCACTTCAGATTTAATACATATTCTCCGTCGCCATCGTTGCTTTCAAATCTTAATCATTGATGTCTGTCACGAATCTCACATCTTTTTAAATAAAAATCTGGAATCTTTATTTGAAAATTTCATATCCATAAATTTAACCGCAACAGATCCATTATGTTAATGGTGGGTTTGGTTTGGGGTTTTTTTTTTACATCATATCAACCTCAATGGATTATTTATTGCCAACAAGATTTTTATTGCTGGTAATATTTTTTCCAAAAAATGTATTGCTGGTAATACTTTTTCCTTCAAAAATATCTTGCTGGTAATATTTTTTACCTTCAAAAATGTATTGCTGACATTATTTTTCCTTCAAAAAGGTATTGTTGGTAATAATTTTCCTCAACAAATTTATTGCTGGTGTTAAAATCTATTTTTACACTTTCATAGTGTTTTGATCCCAGATTGAGGGCTCACTATTTGCCCATAGCTGGGACCCTAACAGTTGCTACCACCCTGCGTAAGGGTAGACCTGGGAAGACTAGCAATTAAGAATTGGTTCCATGCTCTGCAAAACCTTCTGATCAGAGGCCTTGCTGCTGGATATAGTTCATCGTCTTACCCAGGAGGTGGATATAGTTTATTATCTTACCCAGGATGTAGGATTTAATTTAACGTCTTTCCTTGGAGGCGGACAGATTTGGGGGTAAACTATTTGCCCATAAGTCAGACCCTAAAGGTGCTAGCAATCAGAGTCTGGATGGACCTGGGAACACTAGCAATTAAGAGGTGGTTCCATGCTCCGCAAATTCTCGTGATCAGAGGCATTGCTGTCGGATGTAGTTTTTGGTATAGAATGGCAATAGTAGCCGTTTCCCTATAAAGAAATATTTGCAATTTATTAACCGAGCAGCCAGTACTGTTTGCCTTTGATTTTTATATCATCGTTCTGTTTTAAAAAAACAGTTTACACAAGTCCGATAGCTGTGATCACACATTCGAGTAATGATGGGGGTTACATTTCTGACCTTCTATGTGAAGTGTTGTGGAATAGTAACAACTTGATTATTCCCTACTTTCTATTCGAGTTAAATATCCTATCCATTTTAGTTGTTGCTGCTTTTGGTAATCCTCAAGGGATGTGGTTTCTATTGTGTGGTACAGTCCACAATGTTCAAAACGGTATGATCTTTGTCAAACCCTCAGGATTAAATTGCTCAAAGCACATTTTCATGACTGCTCATAGGGAATGGATGTATACAGCTGGGTTTTTGTGTCATGCATACCATCTATACGAAAGTCTCAATCAGATGACGCTTTTTAAGAATACGACTCGAGTTTATGGGTTCATAGCAATTTACAGTGTTAGGCAAAAACTACCTTTGGCATCACCTACACCCTTATACAAAGTGCACCTGTTAGAACTTCGTATGCCCATTACACGAAATCATTCCTTGCAGAGTGACCACAGGTTCTCGATTGCTCATTTGTAGAGGTTTGTATTAATATGCATCTATTTTCGAGGTGTATGATGAAATTTGTTTGGCATTGAAAAATATTACATCATCCGTGATTACATCAGATTTTTATCACGACAAGACACTATTGTCTCGACTGTCGATTATTTGTAGTACGGCCATTGTCTACGATGGACGTTACTCCAAGGAAGCGAGCGAAAATTGTAACGCTACACAGTCACAATAGCAAGCCTTACCAGTGAACAAATCAAAGTAATATCGATTGGCTTGGAAACTCTACTGATTTAAATCCAATCGAGAATTTGTGGTCAATCTGCACGGAAAGACCTCGTAGAATGGACAAAAGAATTACGAACATGTGCACTTGGCCTTGTTTAATTGGAAAAATACGTAAAAAGTAAATAATAACGGAATTATTCGTTTTGTTTCAATTGATTTCCACATGGGGTTTATATGCGCAAAAGCCATCATCTGCCATTTATTTAATTGTGAAAGCAGAATAACACGTTTTTATTGCTTCAAAGGAAAATGAAATTTCTACATTTAATGACCCATACATCTTTAAACATCTGAAGGGACACGGCGCACAGAAGAGGAAAGACCTTAAGTTGATGGCAGAACAGGATTTAAGAGAAATAACAAAAAGATAAAACATATCAAGAGCTACAAAGGACAGGAAATCGAGAAGAGCCATGACTGCCTATGTCCTGAAGGGACACGGCACATAGAAGACGAACGATCTTGAGAAAATTGATGGCAGAACAAGGTTTAAGAGAAATAACAAAAAGACTAAACATATCAAGAGCTGCAAAGGACAGGAAATTGTGGAGAGCCATGATCGCCTATGTCATGAATAACCTGTTTAACAAGTTTCAGTGAAGGCGGGTACAACAAAGAATGAGATAGATGATAAAGGGATAAAAGTTATATAGATAAAACAGACGAGAGGATGTTAGTGAGGGCCATATTCGTTCATTTCCTAGAAGGACTTGAAAAAAAGGGGGAGGAACCGCAGGAAGACGGGTACCTAAACGTAATCTATAAATAAATAACGGATATTTAAGTAGTGAAGATTCTTTTATTTTGGTATTTTTGAATGTAACATCGAATTAAACCCAGTTTTGTTTATAATCCATTTTTCTTGGGTTCAACCAAAATACTTTATTATTATTTATTTATTATTATTATTTCCCTTGGTTTCTGGTGTATAGTCATTTCTTTCCGGGTCCCAACCAGAGACCTAAGGTTAGAAATGGCATCATGAAATTTTCCACTGTCCACAAGAAAAAAAACAAAACAAAAAAAAAACAAAAAAAACTGCTGAGTGGAAAATGTCTTGATACCATTTCTGACCTTAGGTCTCTGGACGGGACCCGGGAAAGAAATTATTATTATTATTATTATTATTATTTCCTTTGATTTCTGGTGTATAGTAATTTCTTCCCGGATTCCAACCAGGGACCAAAGGTCAGAAATGGTATCATGGCATTTTCCACTGAGTAGTTGTGAGTACATTATTATTATTATTATTATTATTATTATTATTACTATTAGTAGTAGTAGTAGTAGTCATTTGATTTCTGGTGTGTACTCATTTCTTTCCGGGTCTCGCTCAGAGATATAATGTCAGAAATTACATCATGACGCATATTTTACACAGATAAATCCCTTCGCAAGTTGTAAGCTGTATTCGTGAAAACAATTTTTTTTTATTTCTCTAAGGCATCGACTACCAGGAATCTATTCAATGAGTCCATTGGAATCTTTTCTAATCAATCCGAGGGCTCCAACTACTCTGTTCTCATGTACCACATTTTTCAGATTTCGATTTCAAAGTTCTTGTATTTTTCTTCTGAAGATCTTCAATGATACATTCCAATCTGCAAGGACTGCTTTATCAATAATGAGTTACATTTTGTCTCTAAACGTGGTTTAAGGAGGATTAGCTTTGATTGTTCTGTCTGTGTTTATTGTAAAGTTCCATAGAATTCTTACAGGTCCTATCTTTGTAACCGGCTCTGAGTGGTGTTTCTTGCAGTTTTCTTTCCGTAAAAGTTGCACATTTACCAGTGGAGGCTAAGACCGCGCAACCTGATACAAGAAGATCACTTGTTTCTGGATATTTATCACAGAAGCTGCAGTTCGGGCTAATGCAAGTTTTCAGTATGTATGCTTAATAATTCCTAGTTAGCAAGCATTGGTCCTGTTATTATTATTATTAATATTAATCATAATAATACTAGAATACGGAACAATAGAGGCGAATGGGGATCTCGCTGAAATATCCGCTTATAATTAGAACAAGAAAGAAACAACAGAAATATCTTGGTGACATAAGCTTTAAAAATTGGCCACTCACGGAATATAGTGATGTCAAATGGGACATCACCAAAAAGCGAGCGGTCTAAGTAAAAAATTTATGAGTAAATGCATGGAAGTGATAGCAAAAATATTAAACATACTAAAATCTATAAAAGATTGGAAATGGTGGAGAGCTGTGAATATCAAGGTCCTACAGGGATACAACACTAAGAAGAAGAAGACCTATTTGAACTGCTAGGAAAACTTTAATTATCTCGGAAAAATATTAATAGATTTACGGGGAAATAATTGTGTGTATACAGATAGAAAATGAACAGGGTAATTACAAAATAATGAAAGATATGTTTTCTGACTGGCTTAATTTGTTCTTTACAACGGGCCAATGATTAAAGTACTAGAAGGCTTACCACACACACACACACACACTCACACACACACACACACACACACATACATACATATATATATATATATATATATATATATATATATATATATATATATATATATATATATGGTGACAATAAAACAGTGCTCGATGTAATGAAACAATTATAAATTATATATATTAATAAATATTCATATTATCCTTCACCGTTAGCAGAACGCGGGGTTTCATGCCCAACACAATCTTCAGGTGCTGAGTATAGATTTAATATATATATATATATATATATATATATATATATATATATATATATATATTAAAAGAAGAGAGAAACCGAAAACATTTTTGTTGTAATGTGAATTTTAAAAAACATATTATACTTTATTTTCCATAATTTACAACACCGGTTTCCGGTCTCGCGACCGTCATCAAACAAAGGGTGGAGATTTCAACATATTATTTTCGATCTTCAATATTCCCGATATGAGACATTCTTTTTTTTTTGCTTAGTGATCCAAACGTCTTTCTTGAACTGGCAGTGAAAAATTCTGCGCGAAGGCTTATATAACAATTAAGACTGGTTCGAGAAATGAAGGAGTAGTTATCGGCATGCTTATCTTTTAATGACACCTGTGTGTTCTTAGATCTAGTGCATGATACATGCTTAGGCAATCATGTATCTTTCGATACATGACTGACGAGGGAGATTTTTCCTGCAGTAGGTTACCATTTCTTTCTGCGGTAGACCAGTTTCCATCCAAGGCTATTGAACTCGGTCTGCTATTTACTCGTTAAAGGGGAGAAG
This sequence comes from Acanthosepion pharaonis, assembly GCA_903632075.3. Lineage (NCBI taxonomy): Eukaryota > Metazoa > Mollusca > Cephalopoda > Sepiida > Sepiidae > Acanthosepion > Acanthosepion pharaonis. Next base: position 844,099 of record CAHIKZ030001553.1, read on the forward strand.
AAGAGGATCCATACCTTTCCCAAGGGTATTAGCACGTAAGTGAATGTAATGAATTCGTCTGGGAATCGAACTGGGATCTCTGATTGCTCAATCCGAGCCGATATCAACTACTCCAGCGTGAACTAGTAGCACGCTAAAATTCATGTGGTTGGGGAGCCAGGGGTAAAAATGCCATATTTATAATAGAGAAAGAGGCCATGTTACGTTAGTGTGAAAGTGACTGAAGTCGAGATGTCAAGTCAGGATCGATAATATTACAGAAACTTCTTTGGATTTTGTCAAGAATATCGAGATGAATAGCAGGAACATCAGACCAGGTATGGCAGCAGTATTCAAAGCAAAGAGGACACCCGCGTTCGTGTGAAAAGATCTGGAAGCCAGCCCATTCAAATCGATCTTCATTTTACGATTTGATAGGAATGATTGGATTAAATCAATCTTCTTGTAATACTGTAATCCAGCAGCTTACGTGAAGAGCAGCAAGTCAAACTCTGTCCAACGCCTTTGAGATATCTGAAGTCGAAGTACCAAGCTAGGATCGATTATATTTAAGATGCTTCTTTGGATTTTGTCAAGAACATCGTAATGTACATCAGGAGCACCAAACCAAACATGTTAATAGTATTCAATGCACGGCGAAATGATAGATTTGTTAATGTTAAAGATGGATTCTGATTGAAAGTCCTTTTCAAGAATAGCAGCCAGATTTACTTTGTCTTCTCTGACGGATTTGATATCGATACAGTGTCGTCTGCGTAAATACCTACTTGGGAAATGATAACATCAAACGATGATTGATGAAGATCAAAAACAGCGTAGGACCCAATATACAGCCTTGGGGGACACCCGCATTCGTGTGAAAAGATCTGGAAGCGAGCACGTTTAAAACCACCTTGATTTTACGATTTGATAGGAATGATTGGATTAAATCAAACAATCGTCTTATAATACCGTAATCCTGGTTTTTACGTAAAGACCAGCATGTAAAACCCTGTCAAACGCCTTTGAGATATCTGAAGACGAAATGCCAAGCCAGGATCGATTACATTACAGATCCTTCTTTGGATTTTGTCAAGAACCTCGAGATAAATAGCGAGAACACCAGACTCGGTATAGCAGCCGTATTCAATGCACAGGCGAATGGTAGATTTGTAAATAGGAAAGATGGATTCTGACGAGGAAGATTTTCTGACACGATACAGTGACCCAACTTTACTTGCAGCAGATGCAATTATTAATTCGATGTAGTCGCTCTACTTTAAACCAGTTTGCAACGTGAGGACAACAAGGTGATGTGTGTTGCTCTCCAGGAGTCGAGCCTCATCCATGATTATGGCAGACAGAAAAAGATTCTCTATGGTGGTTCAATGAGAGCAGTTTTGTTTTGGAGGATATAAAATGTACAAATCATTTTTTGTCCCACTGATTGGAAATCGTTTTCAAGAGTAGCACGCAGGTTTACTTTGTCTGACGGATTTTCTAACGATACAGGAATAAATAGTAGTGTCATCTGCATAAACACCTACTTGGTTACTAATGACATTAGAAGATGATTGATGAAGATCAAAAATAGCGTTGGACCCAAGATAGAACCTTGGGGGAAACCCACGTTCGTATGAAAGGATCTGGAAGCGAGCCTGTTCAAAATGACCTTCATTTTACGATTTGATAGCAATGAGTGGATTAATTCAAACAATCTTCTGGCAATACCGTAATCCTGAAGCTTACGTTATGACTAGTATGCCAAACACTGCCAAACGCCTTTGGGATATCTGAAGTCGAAATGCCAAAAATGGATCGATTACATTACAGATCTTTCTTTGGATTTTGTCAAGAACGTAAAGGTGAATAGTGAGAACGCCAGACCAGGTATAGCAGCCGTATTCAATGCACAGGCGAATGGTAGATTTGTAAATGGGCAAGATGGATTCTGACGAGGAACATTTTCTGGCACGATACAATGATCCAACTTTCCTTGCAGCAAATGCAGTTATAAATTCGATGTAGATTACAACAAGGTGAAGTGTGTTGCTCACCTGGAGTCTAACGTCTTACTAGACGACGCAGATAGGTAAATTTCTTTACTGCTGGATTTTAACGTCGCTTATCCGTGTCTCGCAACCTGAGAAACCTCTTTTGCTGACAACCATGCTTTCTACTTTCTTAAACGTAATGCACGACATAGCCATTTTTACTTATTTCCCATCAAACAAGGCAATAAAAACCACTTAGATACAAAAGTTATTGACAGAAAAGCAAGAAGTCGGGAGAGCTTCACAAGCGAGAAGTGCGGGAAACTAAACTGTCAGTATACAACTTCAAACTATAAATTTACACAGTGAAATCAGGTTAGGTAAAAACTATCAATCTAAACAGTGAAATTATGAGACCTAACTGCCAAAGTAGTTTTGCGCTAAAAAAAATGGAAAGTCGAGGTATCAACGGAGAAAACAATATTTATTTTGTTCATACAAAAATGTGGCACAGCGCTTCAACCAGTTTTATCTAAAACTTAGCTAGCCACAATTGCCGACCCAATCATACCACAGTATTGCTTACATCAAAGCAACACTTTCTTATTTACCATTCAGTCACCATAATACCTCAGGTCTCTATGAAGCCCTAACTAATTCTCACATGGACATGTGCCTGTGCGGAGTGGGGAATAAAAATAACCAACGGAGAAATATCAACTGAACAATTTCAGTGAAAATAATTCTAAAAGAAACAAAGAAAAGCTAGGTTACAGCGGTGGGAAAGCAAGTGAAGATGCCAGGTCATGACCTATGACATTGCCGATTCCGCTTTGGATTTTTTTTCAAGAATCTCTAGAGGGGGCAACAACGTTTGATAAACAGACGAATAATAGACTTATGGATGTGCAAAGGTGAAATAATAAAATTATAAATAAAATATAGTAATACATTTATAAATGTGCAAAATAGATTCTTACGAGGAAAAATGTCTAACACAACAATGAAACAGATTTTTAGCAGAAGGTATAGGGATAGATTCAATATAATCCTTCCACTTCATATATAATTCATATGATATATATATTATAATATCAATATAATATAATAGAATATTTCACATAATATAATATAGCATAATATTGATAAAATAAAGTATTCATAAAATATAATCTCTTATAATCTCTATAATCTCTTATATCCAGGTTTCTCTTATATCCGGGTTTTGTCTATTTTAAGTATGGGCTCTAATTTGGGATATATTATATCTTATATCCAGGTTACACTGTATTCATATAATATAATAATATTCATTTAATATAATATATAATATTCATATAACATTCATATAATATATATTAACATTTTCGTGGTCATATAATACAGGTATTTCCGTTAGATCCCCCAAGTTAAGCAACGTCAAGCATGA
>CAHIKZ030001553.1:852500-887500 GCA_903632075.3 Acanthosepion pharaonis
GGTAAGATTACAGTATCAACAGACAATCATAGATAGATATCGGATCAAGATAGATAGATAGATAGATAGATAGATAGATAGATCTATGTATCTCATTTCTTCCCTTTCTCTATTTATGTTCTTGCAGAGAAACATACAAAGACTGCTTGGCACGGTCAGTGATCATCTTTACTGATTGCAGCCACCGGATATTCAAGAGTCGCTATCAACCAAGACTGACACATCAGCGCAAAGCTCTTTGAAGGCCAGCCATAACTAATAGCACTCCTATTCTTTGTTCGAGAAACGCGAATAATAACATTGACATTGTACAGCGTAAGAAATTGGCCGCTTTCCAATCGTTTGCGTACTCAAGATGGACGGTGATTGGCCGACTGCAAAAACCGTGAGAAAGGCCTTGTCACAACGCAGTTGGAAGAATTGGGGCGTGAGTTTTTTTATATAAATAAATATAATGAAGCATTTTTCACTGGTACACACACGCATCCGCAAACATAAACTCACACGCACGCATACACATAAACACACACGCACGCATACACACAGGCATAAACTGATACACGCGCGCATAAACATGCTCGCACGCACACGGGGACGTGCATGCAAGCAGACATTCCGTTAAAGCCATAAGTGCAGAAAGAAAAAGATGCAATGGAAGAGACAGGACACCAAATTTTTTATATTTTCAGGTGTAGATTTCGCAATCGAAATTATATAAGCATATATACGCATATATATATATATATATATATATATATATATATATATATATATATATATATATATATATATCTTGCCATCCACCTATATATACATGTATACAATGATATCTTTGCACTTTATCACTGTTTTATTTACACCAAATAATATATTATCTATCTATCTGTGTGTGTGTGTGTGAGTGCATTTTGCAGCAAATTCTGTTTTAGGCATGTCTGATTAAATAAATTACAAACATTATGTCTGCTTATTTTTAGCATAATCCGTTCATATTCACGGATATTTATTTATTTATTTATTTGTTTATATTTCATCGTCATGAAACCCGGAGTTATGCAATTAATGTAAGATATTCTGTATATTTCTTTCTGATAAACAATCAAAAAATGCAAGAAATGCACCCCCACAATGAAAATCACATTTATTTCTCAAGTATTTTCCATTTCATTCTGAGATCATCATCAGGGGTGCGACTAGTAAGGCAAAACCTATGTGCAGTTATCCCTTACTGAATTCTACATAAAGAAAATAACAAATTAAAACTACAGATCCTCGAAGTAATCTGTATTAAAAAAAATTGAAGCCGCTACTGAATAGACTCAGCTACTTATACTGTAGTAATGTTCTAAAATGCATATAAAAATAACAGTTTTCACGCTTTAATGCGCGCTTGACACTGACATTCCAGGATAAAAGAAAATATTGCATAGAGCGCTAAAGCAAACATGTCAGCCGTTTCATTTAAACAGAAATAGAAAAAAACAGTAATGAATAGTTTTTGCCTGATGATGATCTCATACAGTGCATTTCCGAGTTTCATGACGCAATTTTCAAGTGCTCTGTTAATTATCACACACACACACACACACACACACACACACACACACACACACACACACATATATATATATATATATATATATATATATATATATATATATTGTTATCCACAGACACACAGTTTCGTTGTATCACAGCTCTTCAATGTATCTAGACATCCTATTCATTCAAGCGGGGATCGAAGATTAAAATTGATTTGGCGTCAGCCAGAAATTCTACCTCTAGGCTATCAACAGAGAGTAAGGGCAATGTTTAACGTTTTCTATACTATACTCGTCAGTGGCTAGGAGATCTCAATTCAGTTGAAGTGCAATTCGTTATATATATATATATATATATATATATATATATATATATATATATATATGATCGAAATAAAAGTATAAATTTTAATATTACAAGACACATTAAAAAGTATTAAATAAAAAAAAAAAAAACTCAACAACAAAAGGGGGGGAAGCAACCGGTTTCGCTCCCGCTCGTCAGGCTTCCACGGGAGATTGAAAATTAAAACAGAGAAATGTACAGTAAGAAAAACACGCAGATCGAAACATAGGCCGAGTTTGTTCGGATTATTTTTCAAACTCGGCCTATGTTTCGATCTGCGTGTAAAGACGTTCTCCCTCCCCACCATATTAATTCTATAGTTTACAAATACGTTTGTAGTTGCGGAGCCAACTACATAGGGAGAACAACTCAGCGCTTAGACACTAGAATAAAGCAACACGTTCCTACTAAAATTAGGAACCACACCTTGCCTGCGAGTGGACTCGTCCCGAACACCTATAGTTCCGCCATATGCGAACATCTTTTAAATAACAGAGACTGTGCCGCCAAATTTAGTGTCGACTGGTTCACCGTGTTGGCCCGGTCACACTCTGTATTTCATCTGAAGGTTCTGGAGGCGCTTTACATCGGGTTCCGCAAGCCTTCTTTGTGCAAACAACGTGAGTGTTTGCTGGGACTCGCTGTCATCTGCCTCTAGTTCCTTCTTGCATACATACGAACATATATATATATATATGTGTGTTTAAATTTTTTTTTTTTCCACCCATTCTTACTGTACATTTCTCTGTTTTAATTTTCAATCTCCCGTGGAAGCCTGACGAGCGGGAGCGAAACCGGTTGCTTCCCCACTTTTTGTTGTTGATTTTTTTTTTTATTTAATACTTTTAATGTGTCTTGTAATATTAAAAAATTTATACTTTTATTTCGATCATTAAATTTTTGTACCTACAAAAATATCTTTAAATATATATATATATATATATATATATATATATATATATATATATATATATATATATATAGTTTATGCCGACTTAGGTAATCCGTTTGGGTAGACCTGAGGAGGATGATATCCATAGAGCTCAATGTAAAATTCAGAGCTGATATGTTTGAATAAAAGACAGACCACGTTAAGATTCCATGTAATAAGCTATTTCACCATAACCCCTTTAACAGGGTTCTGGATCATCAGAATTTACTTCAAAAGCTGAAATGAAAATAAAAAAAGAAATTCACACGTTTTTTGACGGACCTCATCAAGTATACGTAAAAATTGAGGAAGAGGAGGTGTTGGAGAGAGGATATGAGTGTGTCATATGTATCATTTCAGTTTCCTATTTTAACCCCAGTGTGTCGGCTAGATGTTGCTCAAATTTAACGCGTCTTGTCTCTAGATATAGATGGCTAAGGGGTGAATGATAAGAACGACATTAAAGGAAGAAGTTACAACAACCCCAATCAATTACACGATAGGTTTCATTCTAATTCTTAGACGCTGTTAATTCGCGTTACCTTAACGTGCATATTTGGGATGTTAAGATTTGATAAATATGTAAATGTTAAAACAATCTATAAAGAAATTAATTTGAAACTACATGGAATCTTAACGTTGGTCTGTCTTTTATTCAATATATATATATATATATATATATATATATATATATATATATATATATATATATATATATATGGTGTGTAGTTCGGCATCAATATTTTTGTTTTACGTCGACAATGAAAATCATTTACGGTTGTCAATCATTTTTTCTTGTTTTCTATCCAAACGTTCAGATGGAAAATCCTTGTATAAAGAAAATAACCCCTACTGACATTAACTTCTGCCTACACATTTTCCAAAGGGAATTCTCGCAAGGATATAAGGAATCTGTTATAAAAATCTAATCAATGAGGCCAAAATATTCTCTTCTAGGAGGACAATTTAAGGATAAGATATTAACAAAAAATATTTGTAATAACGGCTTCTTTAATAATAATTTCCTGGGAAAAATTAAATTATTCTTACAGATGAATTTCTTAGTCCATGTAATAAAAAAAAAAAATTAATCTCAGTGCGTACTACTGCAACCAGATGCACCCAAAGTATAAGAAAGAGAAGATATCAATTAAAATACTTTTAAAAATATGCACATATATAAAACTACATGCTGGGAATAACTTTATCTGCCGATCTCCACCCTTGTACAAATAAATTGAGAGAAAACGAATAATTCCGATATTATTTACTGTTTTTTTTTTTTAATATTTTGCCAATGAAACATGGCTCAGTGCACATATTAATACTTCCTATGTCCATTCTACTAAGTCGTTCCTTGCAGATTGACCACAGATTCTCGATTGAATTTAAATCAAGATAGTTTCCAGGCCAGTCTATCTATCTCAGCCTCTTCATATCTATCTATCTATCTATCTATCTATCTATCTATCCAAGTCTGTTCCTATCTATCTATCTATCTATCTATCTATCTATCTCTCCCAGTCCGTTCATATCTATCTATCTATCTATCTATCTATCTATCTATCTATCTATCTATCTCTCCCAGTCCGTTCATATCTATCTATCTATCTATCTATCTATCTATCTATCTATCTATCTATCTCTCCCAGTCCGTTCATATCTATCTATCTATCTATCTATCTATCTCTCCCAGTCCGTTCATATCTATCTATCTATCTATCTATCTATCTATCTATCTATCTAACTATCTATCTATCTATTTACACCATTGTGCAAATGCATTGAAACACAAGGAATAATTCCGTTATTATTTACTTTGCTTTGTATTTTTCCAATTAAACATGACCCAGTGCACATCTTAGTACTTCGTGTGTCCCTTCTAAGAAGTCGTTCCTTGCAGATTGACCACAGATTCTCGATTGGATTTAAATCAGCAGAATTTTCAGGCCAGGCTATCTCAGCCTGTTCATATCTATCTATCTATCTATCTATCTATCTATCTATCTATAACATTGTGCAAATTATTTGAAACAAAACGAATTCCTTTATTATTTTCTTTTTTTATATATTTTTCCAATGATACACGACTCAGTAAACATGTTAGTACTTGCTATGTCCATTCCTTTCCTTGGAAATTGACGCCAGATTCCCGATTGGATTTAAAACAGGAGAATTTCCAGACCAGTTGATAGTACTTTGATTTGCTCACTTGGTAAGGTTTGCCAGTGTATTCATGAAGTGTTTCAATTTTCGTACGCTTCCTTGTAGTAACGTCCATCGCAGACAAAGGCCGTAGGACACCTAATTGACAGCCGAGAGAATAGTGTCTGGACGTGATAAAAATCTGATGCAATCACGGATGACGCAATATGACCAAAGAAATTTCATCATACACCCCGAAATTAGAGTCATATTACTGCACACCACTGTAAAGAACCTAATCTCTTGAAAAAATAGAAATCGATTACGCACTGTCACTCCAGTGGTTTTGAAACTGACCGTATAGTGAAAGAAAGGAAACTAAAGCAGTTGTTTCAATGAATTTCCATTAGGGTGTATGAATCATCTTGTAATAAACACCAAACCTTCATAATCTATTGTAAACGTTAAAAAAGATCTACCATTATTATTTCCAGTAAGACTATTCTAAAATAGCCATTATACAAAAGTTACATACAAGGTGGGTTGAAAATTTAATAGGAGTGACGCTAAACTGCGTTAATTTAAACTCTTCTTATTAATAACGGTGTTGTTTCTTCCCAGGTAAACTGGCATCTGAATATTCAATGAAGTCTTGAAAAATAACTATTAGCGACTGGGATGCAAAAGGCATGGTATTCATTGACAAACACCAAAAGGGCCACACATCCATGAATAGTACTATGCTGAGGCACTTACGAAAGATTATCACGATCAAAAGCCCAGGAAATCCGGCGAAAATGGATTTGTTTCCTTACGACAATGCTTCAGCGCAAAAAATCTTTGGTTTTAATGATTGCCTTGTGTGACTGATGATTTGAAATGCGTGAGTAACTCTCTATTTTCCTGATTTGACCCAATCTGACTATCATTTGTTTCCCAATATGATTAAACAATTGACTTGGACTCAGTATCGCAGTGATGAGGATGTTGAGGTTTTTGACCAAAAATAGGATCGAAACACTGCAAAATCGATGGAAGACGTGTATTGACTGCAATGAGAACTAAATTGAAAAATAAGCCTCATAGGGTCACATTACATGAGGTTATCTTGGTCAGCCTGGGAAACTTTCAGCTGACTCACTTATATACCAAGTTATATCTCCTACGACTAAAAAAAAAAGCGAATGAATAAAAACATTATACATTGGTGGTCATCACATTTTTGCCGAGTTTGCAAAGAAGTGTTAATCTGGCATTGTTGTGATGAAAGAATGTCCTTCTGATTATCAATTTGTCGATAGTTCGTTCCGTTTAATTAGTCCATCTGATCACAGTATACCTCCGAATTGATGGATCTGTCTGTGGTGAAAAAATCCGTAAAAGACAACGCCTATCCAAATCAAACAAATTGAAAGGATCACCTTCGTCGGGTGAAGTCCAACTTGGTAGGTTGTTGTTATGGTCCGGTTCCTTATACCACGGTGATAGTCCAAGGTAGAACAAATAAGGAAGAACTCGAACACGGACATGGAATAACAGAAATATATTACAAACAGGAATATATACAGAGAAGTAGAAAGTGTTAGTATGAACAATCAGGTTTAGTAGTAATTGTCTGAACGCGACTCTGTTTCAGACTGCCTCTGACTCGACTCTGACTGACTGACAGACTCCGGACGGACTTCACTCCAGACTTCAGACTGAACGGTATTTAGTAACCCCCCCCACGAGGGCATCATGTGGCACAAGGCCGGTTTTTTAACGTGGGATCTCCGAGCCCGTGGGCTCGGCCAAATATATGCCCTTTGAACCCGTATAAACGGGTTCAGGGTCGGTTTATCTCCCTGAAAGAGACTCCGCCCTTCGGCGTAGCCTCGTTCGGGTTCCTTCTCGCCCGAAGGTAGAGAGTTCAACCGATCAGCCGATCAGCCGGTCGCCCGACTTCAGACTGAACTCTCTGCTTCCTCTTGAGGCGCAGTATTTATTACGTATGGAATAGTCCATTATGTTATTATCGGTAAGGTTCCATAACAGTTTTTTCTAGTGGTTCACCGCCCTTCTCCTAAGATCATTTGCACCTCAGATTGTTAAAGACGATCTCTTCTTTGTCCTCAGTCGGCATTTTCTTCAAACTGGATCACTTTTACCAGCAATATTTCTCTGAAATAGCCACTATACAAAAGTCATATATATATATAACACTTTAACACTTACGAAAACAATTTACTACGTAAAATATATATATATATATATATATATATATATATATATATATATATACATTGGTCATCTTACGACATCTAATTCTCGTCATATTGCTTTGTCATTTTTCTCAATATTATACAACATACTATCATCTCAAATATTTTTCCACAATACTTTTAATAATTTAAGTCACATTCTAGTAAAGAATACCAATGTTTTACAACAAATTGTAATAAATTATTACAAAGCTGTCAAAATTAAAATAAATGTGACATCCACAAAAAAGATTTACTTCAACAATGACACTCACGTGTTCTTAACTGAAAGTAAATCACGGAGTAACACGTTATGTTATATTATATTAACGACAGACTATAATAAGGCTTCGTCCATGATGATGACACATGTAATGGTTGAATGTACTATGACTCTCTCACTTCCTCCATATTATAATTCTTTGCTCTCCAACTACATGGAAGTTTTTAAAAATTGAATCCAAAAGACATAATACCTGCTCATAATGATAATCACATATCTACAATAAAATTATCTACAATACAAACGTTTCAAACATCCAATGTCATATACAAATTTAAGTGTCCAGTAGGCAATAGTGCCTCTTATCATAATCAAAACATTATATATACATTAGTATTACCAAAAAAAAAAAAAAAAAAAAAAATCGGCAATAGCCTTAACCACTTATCTTCTCCAGGCTATTTTCATTATCTTCTCATTTGTTAATATACCGTTTATAACATCAAAATTGTCCAGCTCGTGTAACAGCGAAATTGTCCAATTGTTAGACTAAGCTCTATAGTGATGTATCTTAGAAATGATTAATGATATCTCAACGGATTTCTCCCAGGTTTTTGTAACACTATTGAAAAATAAGAATTTATTTAGTTCTAAGTTGAAATGATGATCCCTCTTCCAGTTGTGACCTTCTGACTAGTTTTCTTCTCTATTGTTCCCTCTTTTTTAAACTTATTGACCGTTCTCTGAATGATTCATGAATGAGCTTTAAAGATGGAAGTGTGAATGTTGGTAATATTACTGAAGGACTGAATGATCTTTTTCCTCTCACGATTACTCAGTTAGGAAGAAGTGTGGCTGACACAAAACGAATTTAACATGTTCTTTTTCTAACTGAATAACTCAAATGGTTTTTCAGTGATCCTCACGACAAAAGCTGCCATGATGGCTAAGCCTTCGTCTTATCTGAAAAGGGAAAAAGAAACCCAATTTGTTACACAATTGTGACAATATTGCAATTACACACGGTATATTTTAAAGTTCAACTTTAATATATATATATATATATATATATATATATATATATATATATATATATATATATATATATATATATATATATATATATATATATATATATTATTTTTCAGTACATCTACGTAGTGTAAAGTGTAGCAAGCTTGTCTCAGTAGATCAATTCTGATTGAATAGCAAGTTCGATCCTCCTGGGACCTCGTCTATTTGGCCTTATTCCACATCCAACTTACGCTTACAAATCACCGTAACATCACGTCACGTGATATTACATTAATGGCAAACAATAAATTTCGATATTAGCCAGTTACTTCATAGAATATTTTGAACAGACTGAAACAATAATCTGTAACTCACATCTTTCCAAGTTTCCTTCTTGATGATGACCGATGGAATTAATCGAAAGTACTAGGAGCTTCATATGTGTCAAATCTCTTTAGTTCGTATTTATTTATTTAACGATTTTACTTTGTCGACACATTATTAAAGCCGAATTGCCAACAGTAAATTTTATAGCAGAATGAACAATCGTGCATTTTATTTTCAGTTGAATCCATAAAACTGTACAAAATATTCCGATTTTGGCATTAAATAGCCCATAAATGTTGATATGCCTCTAAACAAAATCACCCAACCGACGACTTCATATATGCCAACTTCCATTTAGTTTGTGTTTAACTATTTAACGATTTTAGTCTATCGGTACATTTTTAAAGCAAATTTACTAACATTAAATTTTATTAGAAGAATAACCAAGAATACATTTTATCTGTAGTTTAAACCATAAAACTCTGTACTAAATATTCAGATTACTGCATTAAATAGTCTATAAAGATTGATATTGCTGCTACACAATATCTCCCAACGAACCGAGTCGGAACACACTACATAAATCGGAAAGTTTCCAGTTAGACTCGAAAACACATTTCCATTGCCTCTGAGGAGGCCAGTTTAACCATCGCAGCTGCTCCTGATGTCCGATATACAAGTGTAAATTTTGCCTTACACACCTAACCTCGGCTCTTTCACGATCTTTCTCGGCGCCATATTACAGTTCATATTCTCACTTTAATTTTAGATGAAGCACTGTCAATCGTTATTAATTTTTAATTTTGACTTGTGGATTTCTTTCAACTTGTTTTTTTCGACGGTGAAAAAGCAGCTAAAAATCAAAACGAAAAGCCGGTACTACTCAAAATTTAAAATTTATGACGTTTGACAGTGATTCAAGTGAAAACAAACATACAGATGTGCCTCTTTCTGTAGGCAAATCATATACGTGTATAGGTATATATAGGTAGGCATATATATATATATATATATATATATATATATATATATATATATAGTTGTATATTTAGGCAGCAATCCTTCGTTTATGCACGTTTCATTAAAAACGACAGACAAGATACTATGGTTAATATTTTTATTTAATATTTCTTGAGTTCTAACAAGAGCTTTCTTTTTGGACAAACAAAACACGCTTATAACTGTAGAACATTCCAAATGTTTTATATTTCCGAGCGCTTTCGGTTATACCTTTAGCCATTATCAAGGATGTTTCGATTTTTCAGCTTACTTGAGTGTGTGCGTCATGTGTAAATCTTAGTGTGTGGTGTGGATGTTTTCAATTTCCGAATATGGTTAGCACATTATGGCTTTGTTCATAGTTAATATTGTTAACAGTTGGCCTTTTATCTTTTATTATTAAATCTTCCGAACAAAGCCACAATGTGCTAATTGCATTCGGAATTTAAAAACATCCCTATCACACACTAAGACATACACTCTAAGACATACACACACTAAGACATACACACACTCAAGTAAGCTGAAAAATCGAATCATCCTTGATAATGGCTAAAGGTATAACCGAAAGCGCTCGGAAATATAAAACATTTGGACAGTTCTTACACACCCTTTGTCCAGAAAAGAAAGCTCTTGTTCGAACACAAGAAAAATTAAATAAAGAGATCAACCATCGTACCTTGTCTGTGTAGAATAACAATAATAAAATCACTTACCGGCGTAAGAGTTCCAACTAGCGTCCAGCTGGCAGACAAAAATAAAGCAGGTTGTAACTTAATACATATCATTATTTATTGTACTTTGTACAAATACGGCACAAGGCCAAAAAGGGGGTTGGGGTAAAGGACGGTCATCACTTGTCTTAAATTAAAACTTAGCTAGCCACAAACCACTGACCCTATCATACAGAACAATAATCCTTTCACCAAAACAACACATTTATCCATACCTTTCTTACTACAAACACCAAAATGCCTCTTTGACTCCATGAAAAACCTAAATAAACCCCTTATATACAAAATATTGTCTGTGGGGGAGGGGCATAAAACAACAACTTTTAAAATGATCCCCAATGAAATAAATACAAAATGACAAAATAATATTTACAAGAAACCAAATAAAATTAGTGTTAGTAATAAAACCCCCACAAACTATTGAATGTGGCAGAAATATCAGTTAACTGGACGAAATCGATGCGGGACTTATGAAAAAATAAAGCCACTCATTCATCCCAAGCATTCACACAGGCACACACTCATTCATACACAACAACAAATACGAAAAAACACACGCACGAAAACGAAAAAAGCGCCCCGCATCTACCAGAGAACTGACATCCCTAACCACCTAAAACGAGGGAGGGATGGGGAGTTAAACTAAAGGAAAAGAAAATGGGGACAGAAATAAAAGGGGACCAATGAGCAAATACACCCTAGCTAAGTTTACCAGAATAGAAAAAACTAAAAGAAAAAATAAAAAAAACCTAATCTAACCTAACTCCGGGATGGGTTGCCTATGTTCAACCCAGGAAAACAATATCCTTAATGCCTAACCGGCATCCAGATGCCACTCAAGGTCAGCCCTTTTACTCGGCACATTCGCGCAAGAATCACCCACCTTTTGCTGAATTCCGATGAGGTGAGCCGCCGTTTTCCGTCCTGATCTTGACTTTAAGCTGATGCTTAAAGAACAAGATCAGTTGGGAAGAAGTGAACTTCTCGCCCTCATGGAATCCCTTCTGACGCGTCGTCCAAATCACGACTCTCATAACCCCTAGTAAGCAACAGAACACATAGTGTTCAGCCTTCGTCATCTGCGGCACCACATTGCTACAAACAGAACAGGCTTCCAGGACAAAAAACTTTCCCTGCAGCATGCGAACCATGAGGCCTTCAACAAACCTGCATTAACGGCACTACCGCCTTGCACTGAAAGAAGGCGTGACCAATGGTCTCGACTTCCCCCGTACAGCGACGACAGTTTGGATATTTCTCCAAGCCTGCTGAACAAAGTCTCTTGCCGACCCAGAGGGCTTCACGAATCACCAGCCAGGTGAGTGATGCCTCAACGTTATTGAGGCATTTCAACCCGGGCGCCCAAGGCCATATCGAGCGAGCCTCCTGCTTCGTAAGACCGAGCTCGCCAATCAGATCATCTTGTACGGACCCCCTAACTAAAACTTGATATAATGCCTTGCGAGACAACGCCTGGGCGTTGGAGAGGCCACCGAAGCCCGTAAGAGGAGCTTCAGAGCGCGACGACATTCACGATAAAAAAAGGGCACTCGGCACGTGGTGTACGGCCGGCCTCTTCTTCGCACGAGTGCACACTTTTTCAGGGACGGGAAATGTTTCTGGACGTCTTCTTTCCAAAAGGCACCCTCCTCATTCGACCCACGACACATTCGGTCTAAAAAGGTAATGCGAAGCATATATTGACGAATCTCAATGCTAGGCATCCCCAGACCGCCCTCAGAGGGATGGAGGCAACAGACCTCGCGAGATACCATAGGGGCCTTGCCTCTCCACAAGAAAGAGAACAAGGTCCGGACTAATGACATTAGTCGGGCATACGGGAGTGGAAGCACAGAGAGTCGGTAGAGGAGGATCGGATAGATGTGTGAAACACATACTTCCGCCCTTCCCTTCAGGGAAAGTCTCCTCCGAGACCACAGATTAACCGCGACCTCGGCCTTCCCTTGTACCTCCGACCAGTTCATTTCCAACTGGAGATCAGGACCGAACCAGACGCCGAGTATCTTGATCGGCCCATCCGTCCAGAGGAAAGGTCCGGGAAGAGAAACTCCTTCCACGCACCCAACCGCAAGCCCACAGACTTATCGCGGTTGATCCTGGCCCCTGTTACCATCTCATACCCACTGATTTCTTTGCTGACTTCGTCAATCTCGGCTCTGCTCGACACAAGAGCCGAAACGTCGTCAGCATAGGCAGAATACCTGGCCGAGGTGGTAGCGCCAGGCAGGGTAATTCCGCGCAGGACCGGATTCGCCTTTAACTTGCGAAGGAATGGTTCCAACGCAAGAACGTAAAGCAAGGGCGATAGCGGACAACCTTGACGAATGGAGCGAGACAATACGAAAGGCTCCGACCTTACCCCATTCACTTCCACCAGCGCACCGGGGGTCGCATACAAGAGTCGGATCCAGGAGCGAAAGTCGGCTCCGAAACCGGCCGCCGACAGGACAGCCTCCAGAAACCGATGGTCAACCCTATCGAAGGCCTTGGACTGATCTAAATTGATCAGCGCGGCTTCACTGTCGACTTGTTCTAAGATCAAGCGTACCATATGAAGGTTATCCTGAATCGTCCTGCCCTTCACAGCACAAGTCTGTTCGGGGCCAATCAGACGAGACAGGACAAGCTGCAAACGGTTGGCTAAGATCTTCGCCAAAATCTTTAAGTCAGTATTTAACATCGTTAAAGGGCGAAAGTTCCCTAACCCATCCCCACCGTTCTTGTCCTTACGCAACAACTTGATCACACCCCTGGTGAAGCGTCGAGGTAAAGACCCCTGCCTCATCCAGTGGTTGTAAATCAGCAGCAGCAAAGGAACAAAAACGGGCGACAGCCTCAAGTACACTTCGTAGGGAAGTCCATCTAGTCCCGGAGACTTATCCAGGCCAACCTGCTTCAGCGCTTCCCAGATTTCCGACTCTGTTATGGGACCCTCGCACCTAGCCGCTTCAGCTGCCTCAAGGCAGGGAAAGTCAGCCAAATAGGCGTCGAACTGAGCAGAGCTCAGACCGGGCTCCCTGGTGAAAAGATCCTGAAAGTAAAGCCGAAAGGCCTCGCATATGCCCGCGCTTGTAGTCACGGTCCGCTTATCCGGCAATGTGACGCACGCTATATGTCGCTTAGCCGCGTTCCTATTCTCCTCTGCACGCAATTCAGCGGCCATATTCGTCGCCTCAGAAGACATTCTTTTTAGCCTAGCCCTAACTACCAGAGCTTGATCCTTCTTGATAAGCAAGGAGGCCAACTCTGCCTTAGCTAAGACTATGTCCCCACTAACACGGGATTTAACAGCCCGATCGACCTTTTCTTCTAAAGCCGTTTGCGCCGCTAGTCTATCTAGATTGAGTCGACGACTAAAATCGGCGGCAAACGTTCTAATTTTTGATTTTAATTTTCCCCACCAGGCGTTACCCACAACCGCCCCCGTCAATTCCCTCTGAATCATTAGTAGCAGCTGGTCCCGGAAATCCTGCTCACCAAAAAGTGAACAGTTAAATTTCCAGTAACCAGCCATTCTAACCTTAGGCTTATCTAAGTTTACACGGACCCGGACAAGCCTATGATCCGTATAAACTATATAGTGAAAACTTGGACATTCTAAGAGCCCTACATCGACTCTCCTAACTAACACTCGGTCCAGGTAGCTCGCAAGCGAGCCAGGATCCGAGTCGCCACTAGTAGTCCAAGTCCATGCTACCTCCTGAGGGTGCTCATTCCGGTACTTATCGACAAGATCAAACCTGCCGATAAAGTCCCGAAATGCCTTCACATCAGGATTGTTAGTACCCGGTTTTTTACCTATGCGATCTATCTCAGGGTCAAGGACGGCATTCCAATCCCCCGCTAAGACTACCCGACGAGAAGTCGTCAAAAACGGCTCGATCTGCCGAAACAAAGCAGGCCGCTCAGTATGCCTATTGGGCGCATAAACCCCAATGAGACGTAAAGCCTTATCCTTTATAGTAACATCCAGCACGCAAAGCCTGCCCGCCGGATCTGCGAAAACAAGGGAACATGCAGCCTTCAAAGACTTGCTCACTAGCCAAGAGACACCCCTCGAACGACCATCAAAACATGCTGAATAAAGGGCGAACCCCTTAGACAGTATATCCTCATAGTCATGAGAAGAAAACCGGGTCTCTTGCACACAACAAACATTCACCCCGAGGCGCTGAAGGTCACGAGAGAGCCTCGCCCTGCGAGACTCGGACCTCAGGCCCCGCACATTTAAAGTAGCTAACCAGAGAGCCATGAGAAGTCCGATTAGGGTTGTTTACCAGCATTAAACATGGCCGGGGTAAGGATACCGACAGCCTCTCCCATAGACCCATGGCCCATCTCATTCTTGATGGTGCCGTCTTGGGAGATACCGCCGATATCCCAGGGGAAGGTCAATTTAAGAGCTCTATATAGGGATGGGTGAACTAAAACGGGGACCCTCCCTGCACAGAACTGTTGTAACTTTTTTTTAAGTTTTTCATTCCCAACAATGGCAATGGGTAAAGCCATCTTACACGCATTTACGGCTTCCTCTACCATAGCCCAAGTTTGATTGGCCGCAGGTCCTGACCTAATAACTGTCAGGACCCTCTGGGCATTTGGAAAGTTTTTCGGATCCTCTATGTCCAGGTCGGCAAATTGCTTAATTGAGAGCAGGTACTTCAGATCTTTGACCCTATTGCCATAATCCCTGGCTCTCTCGGCCTGGGCTGGGGAAATACGGCACACCTCCTCTCCTGTGTTAAAAATAAATCTTTTTTTTCTTTCCTTTCTTTCTTCTTTTGAGGGGCTTCTTTGCCGCTTTGGAGCAGGAGGAGGCATCTCGGCATTTTTTGCCGGTGATTGCTTGGGGGTATGAAGGGGGGTGGATTTTTGTTTAACGGGGGAAGGAGTGGGTGTATTTAGAGGGGTATAATAAGATCTATGTCTATAGGGGCTGGGATCTCTACCGAGGGGTGTGGCTTTAGATGGCGAAGTAGCAGGCGAAGGTGAAGGTTGTTTCTTCGGTGAAGGGGTGGGCTTGGCAGAGGACGTTGAAGGGGTCGGGTCATTCCTTTTAGAATCCAGTTTTTTTTTCAGTTCTTTTATTTTTTCCGACTTTTCGAATCCAGGGTCGAATTTTTTCTGCATTTCTTGAAATGTCAGATCAGAGACCGGGGCATCGCCCTTAACGTTGCTAGGGGGAGTGGGACTGTGAGTGCCCTTCTTCCTTGGGGCTTCAGGGGACTGAGGACCCGCTGTCCGGCGCTTCCCTCTGGCCTTACCAGCAACCAGCCATTCCCCCTCCCCCTTCTCCACAACTGCACCGGCAGCGGGCGAAGGCTCTTTGGGGAATGTGGCTTTCGATGACACGCCGACCGGAGGATTAACCGACCCGGTCCCGGAGGCTGGTACGCCCATTACAGGCGAGGCGGAATTTAAAGACGCGGTCAGAGGGGGATCTTGAGTAACTGGCGCTTGACTTCCAGAGGCCTTCTTCTCTGGGCAGGAGGAGGAGAGATGACCAGTCACTCCACACCTCCAGCATACCGGTCTTCGACCCGTCACAATGACCGGTAACTTCAAAACGCCAACATCCAGACAGTTGGGGATGGAGCGGAAGGCTTTCTCGTCCAACATGATGTCAAAGCTCCACCCCCCGCTCAGGCTATCACAGGAAGCTCCCAGAATCTCGCCATACTGGGAAAAGAACGCTGCGAGATGTTCCCCGATAACCTGAGGAGGGACCTCGTATACTGTTACCCTGGTCCTTCGTCGGCCTTCATATTCTGTGCGCAGTATCAATTCACTGTTGATTAGCTCGCGGCTAGCCGCGGCGACGCAGTCTTCTGGTTTGGGCAACAGTACGTCCCACATGAAAAATTTAGCACCCTTAACTATTCTAAGGGGCTTGAACCCGAAGGATTCCAGTGCTTTCAACACTGTGTTTTTCGTCGAGCGACAAATTTTGCGCGTACGCTTGTCCACGACGAAAACCGACACTATTCTTTTGTCAATTTTCTTTAATTCTTGGGGGTCTTCCAAAAGTCCACCTTCTACAACAAGGTGGGCGTAACTTTTGGCACGCTCCAAGAACTCCGCTAAATTGATAATGCATTTAGGAGGGGACTTCCAACAAGAGGGCGATTCCCCGGCCTCTGCATTAGTAGATTCAATTTCTGTTTCTTTGTCATCATTATTGCTCTTTTCAGCCTCCATATTTTTGGAAGCTTTTTTTAAAGTCTCCACAATTTCCTCGTTTGTAGGAACTCTGGGCAGGTCAGGGTATTCCTCCTTATTATTTTTGTCCGGGGGATCCTTCTTTGGATTGAAGAGGTGTTTTCTCATGTTTCTTTTAAAAGAAGCAATTTTAGGCTTCTTTTTGACAATTAAAAAGAAGGCACTTTTTTTTCCTTCTTATCCATTTTTTAAAGGGAGGGAAAGGGGGGGGGGTGGGAAATAAATTTATGGGCGAAAGGAAAACAAATAAATTAAATAAAAACCAACAAAATAAAATAATTATGCACACCAAAAAAACAATTACACGGTTCACTTAAACGTATAAAAAAAACCCAATAAAATACAAATATCGCCTAAAGGCGAAAAGACAAACACGTAATAAACAAAAAAAACGTTAGACAATAAAAAACAGAAAAAACTTCGACAAAAGCCGAAGCTAAAATAAAATCAAAATGGCCGACGTCAACAAAAAATTACGAAACAATAACACAAAGCTAATTACAAATAACCAAAATGGCCGACGTCAATAAACAAAAAAATACGTAACTAAGACAGACGAAGCTAGATACAAAAAATAAAAATGGCCGACCTTAAGCGAGTCGAACCAAAGAAAACAAATAAATTACAATTACAAGCAAAAAACACGTAAAAAAAAGAAAACAATTAAATAAATGAATTAACAGCTAAACAACAAAATAAAGAACACGCAGAAATTAAAAAAAAAATGACAGTTAAAACGGAAAAACTAGAATGAAAAAAAGGGTAGAAATGAGAAGAAGAAAAAAAAAAAAAAAAAAAAAAAATTCGGAAATTACAAAAAAAACGAAATTCAAAAAAATGCAAACTAGATTAAAAGAAAAAACGAACAAAATTAAAGGGAGTAAAAATTAAAAACAAATAGGAAAACTAGAATACAGAAAAAAGAGCAAAAATTAAAAAAGGGGGGGAATAAAATTGGAGAGTAGAAAGAAAAATCAAAAAACTGTAACAATAAGGTCGTAAATATCAAAAATAACAAACTTTAAACCAAAATTCAGTTCACAAGGGCAACAGGTAAAATCACCGAGAGAAGTAGTCAGCAATAGTCCAAAAATTAAACAGTAACAAAACCAATATTGCTACTCATCTGTAACTTAATACATATCATTATTTATTGTACATTAGTACAAATACGGCACAAGGCCAAAAAGGGGGTTGGGGTAAAAGACGGTCATCACTTGTCCTAAAATTAAAACTTAGCTAGCCACAATCACTGACCCTATCATACAGAACAATAATCCTTTCACCAAAACAACACATTTATCCATACCTTTCTTACTACGGACACCAAAATACCTCTTTGACTCCATGAAAAAACCTAAATATTCCCCTTATATACAAAATATTGTCTGTGGGGGGAGGGGCATAAAAACAACAACTTCTAAAAATGATCCCCAATGAATATATACAAAATGGCAAAATATATTTACAAGAAACTAAATAAAATTTGTGTTAGTAATAAAACCCCCCACAAACTCTTGAATGTGGCAGAAATATCAGTTAACCGGACGAAAACGATGCGGGACTTATGAAAAAATAAAGCCACACTCATTCTTCCACAGGCATTCACACAGGCACACACTCATTCATACACAACAACAAATACGAAAAACACACACACGAAACGAAAAAGGCGCCCCGCATCAACCAGAGAACTGACATCACTAACCACCTAAGAAAGAGGGAGGGGATGGGGAGTTAAACTAAAGGAAAAGAAAATGGGGACAGAAATAAAAGGGGGACCAATGAGCAATTACACTCTAGCTAAGTTTACCATAATAGAAAAAACTAAAGGAAAAAATGCAAAAACCTAATCTAACCTAACTTCGGGATGGGTTGCCTAGGTTTAACCCAGGAAAACAATATCCTTAATGCCTAACCGGCATCCAAATGCCACTCAAGGTCAGCCCCTTTTACTCGGCACATTCGCGCAAGATTCACCCACCTTTTGCTGAATTCCGATGAGGTGAGCCGCCGCCTTTCCGTCCTGATCTTGACTTTAAGCTGATGCTTAAAGAACAAGATCAGTTGGGAAGAAGTGAACTTCTCGCCCTCATGGAATCCCTTCTGACGCGTCGTCCAAATCACGACTCTCATAACCCCTAGTAAGCAACAGAACACATAGTGTTCAGCCTTCGTCATCTGCGGCACCACATTGCTACAAACAGAACAGGCTTCCAGGACAAAAAACTTTCCCTGCAGCATGCGAACCATGAGGCCTTCAACAAACCTGCACAACGGCACTACCGCCCTGCACTGAAAGAAGGCGTGACCAATGGTCTCGACTTCCCCGTACAACGACGACAGTTTGGATATTTCTCCAAGCCTGCTGAACAAAGTCTCTTGCCGACCCAGAGGGCTTCACGAATCACCAGCCAGGTGAGTGATGCCTCATCGTTATTGAGGCATTTCAACCCGGGCGCCCAAGGCCATATCGAGCGAGCCTCCTGCTTCGTAAGACCGAGCTCGCCAATCAGATCATCTTGTACGGACCCCCTAACTAAAACTTGATATAATGCCTTGCGAGACAACGCCTGGGCGTTGAGAGGCCACCCGAAGCCCGTAAGAGGAGCTTCAGAGCGCGACGACATTCACGATAAAAAGGGCACTCGGCACGTGGTGTACGGCCGGCCTCTTCTTCGCACGAGTGCACACTTTTCAGGGACGGGAAATGTTTCTGGACGTCTTCTTTCCAAAAGGCACCCTCCTCATTCGACCCACGACACATTCGGTCTAAAAAGGTAATGCGAAGCATATATTGACGGATCTCAATGCTAGGCATCCCCAGACCGCCCTCAGAGGGATGGAGGCAACAGACCTCGCGAGATACCATGGGGGCCTTGCCCTTCCATAAGAAAGAGAACAAGGTCCGGACTAATGACATTAGCCGGGCATACGGGAGTGGAAGCACAGAGAGTCGGTAGAGGAGGATCGGATAGATGTGTGAAACACATACTTCCGCCCTTCCCTTCAGGGAAAGTCTCCTCCGAGACCACAGATTAACCGCGACCTCGGCCTTCCCTTGTACCTCCGACCAGTTCATTTCCAACTGGAGATCAGGACCGAACCAGACGCCGAGTATCTTGATCGGCCCATCCGTCCAGGGAAAGGTCCGGGAAGAGAAACTCCCTTCCACGCACCCAACCGCAAGCCCACAGACTTATCGCGGTTGATCCTGGCCCCTGTTACCATCTCATACCCACTGATTTCTTTGCTGACTTCGTCAATCTCGGCTCTGCTCGACACAAGAGCCGAAACGTCGTCAGCATAGGCAGAATACCTGGCCGAGGTGGTAGCACCAGGTAGGGAAATTCCGCGCAGGACCGGATTCGCCTTTAACTTGCGAAGGAATGGTTCCAACGCAAGAACGTAAAGCAAGGGCGATAGCGGACAACCTTGACGAATGGAGCGAGACAATACGAAAGGCTCCGACCTTACCCCATTCACTTCCACCAGCGCACCGGGGACGCATACAAGAGTCGGATCCAGGAGCGAAAGTCGGCTCCGAAACCGGCCGCCGACAGGACAGCCTCCAGAAACCGATGGTCAACCCTATCGAAGGCCTTGGACTGATCTAAATTGATCAGCGCGGCTTCACTGTCGACTTGTTCTAAGATCAAGCGTACCATATGAAGGTTATCCTGAATCGTCCTGCCCTTCACAGCACAAGTCTGTTCGGGGCCAATCAGACGAGACAGGACAAGCTGCAAACGGTTGGCTAAGATCTTCGCCAAAATCTTTAAGTCAGTATTTAACATCGTCAAAGGGCGAAAGTTCCCTAACCCATCCCCACCATTCTTGTCCTTACGCAGCAACTTGATCACACCCCTGGTGAAGCGTCGGGGTAAAGACCCCTGCCTCATCCAGTGGTTGTAAATCAGCTGCAGCAAAGGAACAAAATGGGCGACAGCCTCAAGTACACTTCGTAGGGAAGTCCATCTAGTCCCGGAGACTTATCCAGGCCAACCTGCTTCAGCGCATCCCAGATTTCCGACTCTGTTATGGGACCCTCGCACCTAGCCGCTTCAGCTGCCTCAAGGCAGGGAAAGTCAGCCAAATAGGCGTCGAACTGAGCAGAGCTCAGACCGGGCTCCCTGGTGAAAAGATCCTGAAAGTAAAGCCGAAAGGCCTCGCATATGCCCGCGCTTGTAGTCACGGTCCGCTTATCCGGCAATGTGACGCACGCTATATGTCGCTTATCCGCGTTCCGATTTTCCTCTGCGCGCAATTCTGCGGCCATATTCGTCGCCTCAGAAGACATTCTTTTTAGCCTAGCCCTAACTACCAGAGCTTGATCCTTCTTGATAAGCAAGGAGGCCAACTCTGCCTTAGCTAAGACTATGTCCCCACTAACACGGGATTTAACAGCCCGATCGACCTTTTCCTCTAAAGCCGTTTGCGCCGCTCGTCTATCTAGATTGAGCCGACGGCTAAAATCGGCAGCAAACGTTCTAATTTTTGATTTTAATTTTCCCCACCAGGCGTTTCCCACAACCGCCCCCGTCAATTCCCTCTGAATCATTAGTAGCAGCTGGTCCCGGAAATCCTGCTCACCAAAAAAGTGAACAGTTAAATTTCCAGTAACCAGCCATTCTAACCTTTAGGTTTATCTAAGTTTACACGGACCCGGACAAGCCTATGATCCGTATAAACTATATAGTGAAAACTTGGACATTCTAAGAGCCCTACATCGACTCTCCTAACTAACACTCGGTCCAGGTAGCTCGCACGCGAGCCAGGAACCGAGTCGCCACTAGTAGTCCAAGTCCATGCTACCTCCTGAGGGTGCTCATTCCGGTACTTATCGACAAGATCAAACCTGCCGATAAAGCCCCGAAATGCCTTCACATCAGGATTGTTAGTACCCGGTTTTTTACCTATGCGATCTATCTCAGGGTCAAGGACGGCATTCCAATCCCCCGCTAAGACTACCCGACGAGAAGTCGTCAAAAACGGCTCGATCTGCCGAAACAAAGCAGGCCGCTCAGTATGAACATTGGGCGCATAAACCCCAATGAGACGTAAAGCCTTATCCTTTATAGTAACATCCAGCACGCAAAGCCTGCCCGCCGGATCTGCGAAGACAAGGGTACATGCAGCCTTCAAAGACTTGCTCACTAGCCAAGAGACACCCCTCGAACGACCATCAAAACATGCTGAATAAAGGGCGAACCCCTTAGACAGTATATCCTCATAGTCATGAGAAGAAAACCGGGTCTCTTGCACACAACAAACATTCACCCCGAGGCGCTGAAGGTCACGAGAGAGCCTCGCCCTGCGAGACTCGGACCTCAGGCCCCGCACATTTAAAGTAGCTAACCAGAGAGCCATGAGAAGTCCGATTAGGGTTGTTTACCAGGATTAAACATGGCCGGGGTAAGGATACCGACAGCCTCTCCCATAGACCCATGGCCCATCTCATTCTTGATGGTGCCGTCTTGGGAGATACCGCCGATATCCCAGGGGAAGGTCAGTTTAAGAGCTCTATATAGGGATGGGTGAACTAAAATAGGGACCCTCCCTGAACAGAACTGTTGTAACTTTTTAAGTTTTTCATTAGCCACGATGGCGATGGGTAGAGGCATCTTGCATGTGTTTACTGCCTCTTCCACCATGGCCCAGGTTTGGTTGGCGCAGGTCCTGACCTAATAACAGTCAGGACCCTCTGGGCATTTGGAAAGTTATTTGGGTCTTCTATATCCTTATCTCCAAATTGTTTAATTGAGAGCAGATATTTTAAATCTTTCACCCTGTTGCCATAATCTTTGGCTCTCTCGGCCTGTGCTGGGGAAATCCGGCACACCTCCTCACCAGTGTTGTAGAGGAATCTTTTTTTTCTATCTTTCCTTTCCTCTTTGTGGGGCTTCTGTGCCGCTTTGTAGCAGGAGGAGGCATTTCGGCATTTTTTGCCGGTGATTGCTTGGGGGGTATGAAGGGGGGTAGATTTTTTGTTTGACGGGAGAAGGGTGGGAGTATTCATGGGGGTGTAAAAAGACCTGTGTCTATAGGGGCTGGGATCTCTGCTATGGGTTTTGGCTTTGGATGGTGAAATGGTTGAAGGTGGGGGTTGTTTTCTTTGGTGAGGGGAGGGACTAGCAGGAGACGAAGAGATTGGGTCTTTTCTTTTTGCATCTAGTTGTTTTTTCAGTGCTTTTAATTTTTCCGATTTTTCGAATCCGGGGTCGAACTTTTTGTGCATCTCCTTGAATGACAGGTTTGAGGCCGGGGCATCGCCCTTAACGTTGCTAGGGGAGTGGGACTGTTAGTGCCCTTCTTCCTTGGGGCTTCAGGGGACTGAGGACCCGCTGTCCGGCGCTTCCCTCTGGCCTTACCAGCCACCAGCCATTCCCCTCCCCTTCTCCTCAACTGCACCGGCAGCGGGCGAAGGCTCTTTGGGGAATGAGGGTCTTCGATGTAATCTCAACCGGTGGTTTAACCGACCCGGTCCTGGAGGCTGGTACGCCCATTACAGGCGAGGCGGAATTTAGAGACGCGGTCAGAGGGGATCTTGAGTAACTGGCGCTTGACTTCCAGAGGCCTTCTTCTCTGGGCAGGAGGAGGAGAGATGACCAGTCACTCCGCACCTCCAGCATACCGGTCTTCGGCCTGTTACTATGACCGGTAATTTCAAGCCTCCAACAACCAGACAGTTGGGGATGGAGCGGAAGGCTTTCTCATCCAACATGATGTCAAAGCTCCACCCCCGCTCAGGCTATCACATGAGGCGCCCAGAATTTCGCCGTACTGGGTAAAGAAAGCCGCGAGATGCTCACCGATAACCTGAGGAGGGACCTCATATACTGTTACCCTGGTCCTTCTGCGGCCTTCATACTCCGTGCGCAGGATCAGGTCGTTTTGTAATTAGTTCCCGGCTCGCCGCAGCTACGCAATCTTCTGCTGTGGGTAACAGTACGTCCCACATGAAAAACTTTGAGCCCTTAACTATTCTTAGGGGCTTAAACCCCAAGGACTCTAGTGATTTTAACACTATGTTTTTCGTCGAGCGACAAATTTTGCGCGTACGCTTGTCGACGACGAAAACTGACACTATTCGTTTCTCAATCTTCTTCAATTCTTGGGGTCTTCTAAGAGTCCACCTTCTACGACAAGGTGAGCGTAACTCTTAGCACGCTCCAAGAACTCCGCAAGATTGATGATACATTTCGGTGGGGACGACCAACAAGAGGGCGATTCCCCGGCCTCTGCATTCATAGATGCGCTGTCCTTTTCTTGGTTTTTTGATTTTTGCTTTTTTCCGCCTCCATATTTTCGGAGGCTTTTTTCAAAGTGTCGACAATTTCCTCATTTGTAGGAACTCTTGGAAGGTCAGGGTATTCCTCCTTATTATTCTTATCCGGTGGGTCTTTCTTGGGGTTAAAGAGGTGTTTCCTCATATTTCTTTTGAAAGACGCATTTTTTTTTTCTTTTTTTCGTAATTAAGAAAGAAGGCACTTTTTTTTTCCTTCTTATCCATTTTTAAATGGGGGAGGGGAAAGGGGGGGATGGGAAATAAATTTATGGGCGAGAGGAAAAAAAAAAAAAATAAACAAACTAAAAAAATAATTATGCACACCATTGAGAAACAATAAGGGAATAAACACGGTTCACTTAAACGTATAAAAAAAAAAACAAAAATATAAATATCGCCTAAAGGCGAAAAATAAAAGACACGTAAAAAACGTTAGACAAAAAAAAAAAACAAAAAAAACTTCGACAAAAGCCGAAGCTAAAAAAAAAATCAAAATGGCCGACGTCAACAAAAAAATTACGAAACTATAAGACAAAGCTAGTTTAAAAAAAAACCAAAAACGTCAATAAACAAAAAAAAATACGTAACTAAGACAAACAAAGCTAGACACAAAAAAAAATAAAAATGGCCGACCCTAAGCGAGTCGAACCAATAAACAAAAGAAAAAAACAAATAAATTAAAACGATTACAAGCAAAAAAAAAACACGTAAAAAAAAAATGAATTAATGAAAAAAATTAAAATAAATAAATTAAAAGAAATTACAGAAAACACAAAATAACGAACAGGACGAAACGAAAAAAAGAAAATGACAATTAACACGGAAAACTAAGAGAGAAAAAAAAAAAAAAAAAAGGGGAAGAAATGAGAAAAAAAAAACGGAAATTACAGGAAAAAAACGAAATTAAATTAAAAAGAAAAACGAGTAAAAATTAAAAATCAAAAGGAAAACTTGAATAAACAGAATAAAGAGTAAAAAAAAAAAGGGAGGGGAAAAAAAAAAAAAAATGGAGAGTAAAAAAAAAAAAAAAAGAAAAATTTAAACAATAAAGGTCGTAAATAACAAAAAAAATAAACAAAACTTTAAACAAAAATGCAGTTCACAAGGGCAACAGGTCAAATCACAGAGAAAAGTAGTCAGCAACAGTCCAAAAATTAATCAGTAACAAAACCAATACTCATCTGTAACTTAATACATATCATTATTTATTGTACATTAGTACAAATACGGCACAAGGCCAAAAAGGGGGTTGGGGTAAAAGACGGTCATCACTTGTCCTAAAATTAAAACTTAGCTAGCCACAATCACTGACCCTATCATACAGAACAATAATCCTTTCACCAAAACAACACATTTATCCATACCTTTCTTACTACAGACACCAAAATACCTCTTTGACTCCATGAAAAAACCTAAATATTCCCCTTATATACAAAATATTGTCTGTGGGGGGAGGGGCATAAAAACAACAACTTCTAAAAATGATCCCCAATGAATATATACAAAATGGCAAAATATATTTACAAGAAACTAAAATAAAATTTGTGTTAGTAATAAAACCCCCACAAACTCTTGAATGTGGCAGAAATATCAGTTAACCGGACGAAAACGATGCGGGACTTATGAAAAAAAAGCCACACTCATTCTTCCACAGGCATTCACACAGGCACACACTCATTCATACACAACAACAAATACGAAAAAAACACACACACGAAACGAAAAAGGCGCCCCGCATCAACCAGAGAACTGACATCACTAACCACCTAAGAAAGAGGGAGGGATGGGGAGTTAAACTAAAGGAAAAGAAAATGGGGACAGAAATAAAAGGGGACCAATGAGCAATTACACTCTAGCTAAGTTTACCATAATAGAAAAAAAAAAAAAACTAAAGGAAAAAAATGCAAAACCTAATCTAACCTAACTTCGGGATGGGTTGCCTAGGTTTAACCCAGGAAAACAATATCCTTAATGCCTAACCGGCATCCAAATGCCACTCAAGGTCAGCCCTTTTACTCGGCACATTCGCGCAAGATTCACCCACCTTTTGCTGAATTCCGATGAGGTGAGCCGCCGTTTTTCCGTCCTGATCTTGACTTTAAGCTGATGCTTAAAGAACAAGATCAGTTGGGAAGAAGTGAACTTCTCGCCCTCATGGAATCCCTTCTGACGCGTCGTCCAAATCACGACTCTCATAACCCCTAGTAAGCAACAGAACACATAGTGTTCAGCCTTCGTCATCTGCGGCACCACATTGCTACAAACAGAACAGGCTTCCAGGACAAAAAACTTTCCCTGCAGCATGCGAACCATGAGGCCTTCAACAAACCTGCACAACGGCACTACCGCCCTGCACTGAAAGAAGGCGTGACCAATGGTCTCGACTTCCCCCGTACAGCGACGACAGTTTGGATATTTCTCCAAGCCTGCTGAACAAAGTCTCTTGCCGACCCAGAGGGCTTCACGAATCACCAGCCAGGTGAGTGATGCCTCATCGTTATTGAGGCATTTCAACCCGGGCGCCCAAGGCCATATCGAGCGAGCCTCCTGCTTCGTAAGACCGAGCTCGCCAATCAGATCATCTTGTACGGACCCCTAACTAAAACTTGATATAATGCCTTGCGAGACAACGCCTGGGCGTTGGAGAGGCCACCCGAAGCCCGTAAGAGGAGCTTCAGAGCGCGACGACATTCACGATAAAAGGGCACTCGGCACGTGGTGTACGGCCGGCCTCTTCTTCGCACGAGTGCACACTTTTCAGGGACGGGAAATGTTTCTGGACGTCTTCTTTCCAAAAGGCACCCTCCTCATTCGACCCACGACACATTCGGTCTAAAAAGGTAATGCGAAGCATATATTGACGGATCTCAATGCTAGGCATCCCCAGACCGCCCTCAGAGGGATGGAGGCAACAGACCTCGCGAGATACCATGGGGGCCTTGCCCTTCCATAAGAAAGAGAACAAGGTCCGGACTAATGACATTAGCCGGGCATACGGGAGTGGAAGCACAGAGAGTCGGTAGAGGAGGATCGGATAGATGTGTGAAACACATACTTCCGCCCTTCCTTCAGGGAAAGTCTCCTCCGAGACCACAGATTAACCGCGACCTCGGCCTTCCCTTGTACCTCCGACCAGTTCATTTCCAACTGGAGATCAGGACCGAACCAGACGCCGAGTATCTTGATCGGCCCATCCGTCCAGGGAAAGGTCCGGGAAGAGAAACTCCCTTCCACGCACCCAACCGCAAGCCCACAGACTTATCGCGGTTGATCCTGGCCCCTGTTACCATCTCATACCCACTGATTTCTTTGCTGACTTCGTCAATCTCGGCTCTGCTCGACACAAGAGCCGAAACGTCGTCAGCATAGGCAGAATACCTGGCCGAGGTGGTAGCACCAGGTAGGGAAATTCCGCGCAGGACCGGATTCGCCTTTAACTTGCGAAGGAATGGTTCCAACGCAAGAACGTAAAGCAAGGGCGATAGCGGACAACCTTGACGAATGGAGCGAGACAATACGAAAGGCTCCGACCTTACCCCATTCACTTCCACCAGCGCACCGGGGGACGCATACAAGAGTCGGATCCAGGAGCGAAAGTCGGCTCCGAAACCGGCCGCCGACAGGACAGCCTCCAGAAACCGATGGTCAACCCTATCGAAGGCCTTGGACTGATCTAAATTGATCAGCGCGGCTTCACTGTCGACTTGTTCTAAGATCAAGCGTACCATATGAAGGTTATCCTGAATCGTCCTGCCCTTCACAGCACAAGTCTGTTCGGGGCCAATCAGACGAGACAGGACAAGCTGCAAACGGTTGGCTAAGATCTTCGCCAAAATCTTTAAGTCAGTATTTAACATCGTCAAAGGGCGAAAGTTCCCTAACCCATCCCCACCATTCTTGTCCTTACGCAGCAACTTGATCACACCCCTGGTGAAGCGTCGGGGTAAAGACCCCTGCCTCATCCAGTGGTTGTAAATCAGCTGCAGCAAAGGAACAAAAATGGGCGACAGCCTCAAGTACACTTCGTAGGGAAGTCCATCTAGTCCCGGAGACTTATCCAGGCCAACCTGCTTCAGCGCATCCCAGATTTCCGACTCTGTTATGGGACCCTCGCACCTAGCCGCTTCAGCTGCCTCAAGGCAGGGAAAGTCAGCCAAATAGGCGTCGAACTGAGCAGAGCTCAGACCGGGCTCCCTGGTGAAAAGATCCTGAAAGTAAAGCCGAAAGGCCTCGCATATGCCCGCGCTTGTAGTCACGGTCCGCTTATCCGGCAATGTGACGCACGCTATATGTCGCTTATCCGCGTTCCGATTTTCCTCTGCGCGCAATTCTGCGGCCATATTCGTCGCCTCAGAAGACATTCTTTTTAGCCTAGCCCTAACTACCAGAGCTTGATCCTTCTTGATAAGCAAGGAGGCCAACTCTGCCTTAGCTAAGACTATGTCCCCACTAACACGGGATTTAACAGCCCGATCGACCTTTTCCTCTAAAGCCGTTTGCGCCGCTCGTCTATCTAGATTGAGCCGACGGCTAAAATCGGCAGCAAACGTTCTAATTTTTGATTTTAATTTTTCCCCACCAGGCGTTTCCCACAACCGCCCCCGTCAATTCCCTCTGAATCATTAGTAGCAGCTGGTCCCGGAAATCCTGCTCACCAAAAAGTGAACAGTTAAATTTCCAGTAACCAGCCATTCTAACCTTAGGCTTATCTAAGTTTACACGGACCCGGACAAGCCTATGATCCGTATAAACTATATAGTGAAAACTTGGACATTCTAAGAGCCCTACATCGACTCTCCTAACTAACACTCGGTCCAGGTAGCTCGCACGCGAGCCAGGAACCGAGTCGCCACTAGTAGTCCAAGTCCATGCTACCTCCTGAGGGTGCTCATTCCGGTACTTATCGACAAGATCAAACCTGCCGATAAAGCCCCGAAATGCCTTCACATCAGGATTGTTAGTACCCGGTTTTTACCTATGCGATCTATCTCAGGGTCAAGGACGGCATTCCAATCCCCGCTAAGACTACCCGACGAGAAGTCGTCAAAAACGGCTCGATCTGCCGAAACAAAGCAGGCCGCTCAGTATGAACATTGGGCGCATAAACCCCAATGAGACGTAAAGCCTTATCCTTTATAGTAACATCCAGCACGCAAAGCCTGCCCGCCGGATCTGCGAAGACAAGGGTACATGCAGCCTTCAAAGACTTGCTCACTAGCCAAGAGACACCCCTCGAACGACCATCAAAACATGCTGAATAAAGGGCGAACCCCTTAGACAGTATATCCTCACGGTCATGAGAAGAAAACCGGGTCTCTTGCACACAACACACATTCACCCCGAGGCGCTGAAGGTCACGAGAGAGCCTCGCCCTGCGAGACTCGGACCTCAGGCCCCCACATTTAAAGTAGCTAACCAGAGAGCCATGAGAAGTCCGATTAGGGTTGTTTACCAGCATTAAACATGGCCGGGGTAAGGATACCGACAGCCCTCCCATAGACCCATGGCCCATCTCATTCTTGATGGTGCCGTCTTGGGAGATACCGCCGATATCCCAGGGGAAGGTCAGTTTAAGAGCTCTATATAGGGATGGGTGAACTAAAATAGGGACCCTCCCTGAACAGAACTGTTGTAACTTTTTTAAGATTTTCATTAGCCACGATAGCGATGGGTAGAGGCATCTTGCATGTGTTTACTGCCTCTTCCACCATGGCCCAGGTTTGGTTGGCCGCAGGTCCTGACCTAATAACAGTCAGGACCCTCTGGGCATTTGGAAAGTTATTTGGGTCTTCTATATCCTTGTCTCCAAATTGTTTAATTGAGAGCAGATATTTTAAATCTTTCACCCTGTTGCCATAATCTTTGGCTCTCTCGGCCTGTGCTGGGGAAATCCGGCACACCTCCTCACCAGTTAAAAAGAGGAATCTTTTTTTTCTATCTTTCCTTTCCTCTTTTGTGGGGCTTCTGTGCCGCTTTGTAGCAGGAGAGGAGGCATTTCGGCATTTTTTTGCCGGTGATTGCTTGGGGGTATGAAGGGGGAGATTTTTGTTTGACAGGAGAAGGAGTGGGAGTATTCAAGGGGGTGTAAAAAGACCTGTGTCTATAGGGGCTGGGATCTCTGCTATGGGCTTTGTCTTTGGATGGTGAAATGGGTGAAGGTGGGGGTTGTTTCTTTGGTGAAGGGGAGGGACTAGCAGGAGACGAAGAGATTGGGTCTTTCCTTTTTGCATCTAGTTGTTTTTTCAGTGCTTTTAATTTTTCCGATTTTTCGAATCCGGGATCGAACTTTTTTTGCATCTCCTTGAATGACAGGTTTGAGGCCGGGGCATCGCCCTTAACGTTGCTAGGGGGAGTGGGACTGTTAGTGCCCTTCTTCCTTGGGGCTTCAGGGGACTGAGGACCCGCTGTCCGGCGCTTCCCTCTGGCCTTACCAGCCACCAGCCATTCCCCCTCCCCCTTCTCCTCAACTGCACCGGCAGCGGGCGAAGGCTCTTTGGGGAATGAGGTCTTCGATGTAATCTCAACCGGTGGTTTAACCGACCCGGTCCCGGAGGCTGGTACGCCCATTACAGGCGAGGCGGAATTTAGAGACGCGGTCAGAGGGGGATCTTGAGTAACTGGCGCTTGACTTCCAGAGGCCTTCTTCTCTGGGCAGGAGGAGGAGAGATGACCAGTCACTCCGCACCTCCAGCATACCGGTCTTCGGCCTGTTACTATGACCGGTAATTTCAAGCCTCCAACAACCAGACAGTTGGGGACGGAGCGGAAGGCTTTCTCATCCAACATGATGTCAAAGCTCCACCCCCCGCTCAGGCTATCACATGAGGCGCCCAGAATTTCGCCGTACTGGGTAAAGAAAGCCGCGAGATGCTCACCGATAACCTGAGGAGGGACCTCATATACTGTTACCCTGGTCCTTCTGCGGCCTTCATACTCCGTGCGCAGGATCAGGTCTTTTGTAATTAGCTCCCGGCTCGCCGCAGCTACGCAATCTTCTGCTGTGGGTAACAGTACGTCCCACATGAAAAACTTTGAGCCCTTAACTATTCTTAGGGGCTTAAACCCCAAGGACTCTAGTGATTTTAACACTATGTTTTTCGTCGAGCGACAAATTTTGCGCGTACGCTTGTCGACGACGAAAACTGACACAATTCGTTTCTCAATCTTCTTCAATTCCTGGGGGTCTTCTAAGAGTCCACCTTCTACGACAAGGTGAGCGTAACTCTTAGCACGCTCCAAGAACTCCGCAAGATTGATGATACATTTCGGTGGGGACGACCAACAAGAGGGCGATTCCCCGGCCTCTGCATTCATAGATGCGCTGTCCTTTTCTTGGTTTTCTTGATTTTTGCTTTTTTCCGCCTCCATATTTTCGGAGGCTTTTCTCAAAGTGTCGACAATTTCCTCATTTGTAGGAACTCTTGGAAGGTCCGGGTATTCCTCCTTATTATTCTTATCCGGTGGGTCTTTCTTGGGGTTAAAGAGGTGTTTCCTCATATTTCTTTTGAAAGACGCAATTTTTGGCTTCTTTTTCGTAATTAAGAAAGAAGCAATTTTTTTTTTCCTTCTTATCCATTTTAAAGGGGAGGGGAAAGGGGAGGGATGGGAAATAAATTTATGGGCGAGAGGAAGAAAAAAAAAATAAATAAACAAACTAAAAAATAATTATGCACACCAAATTACAATAAGGGAATAAACACGCTTCACTTAAACGTATAAAAAAAAATAAAAAAATACAAATATCGAAACAATAAAAAAACACAAAAACAATAAAAACAAACACAAAAACGTTAACAAAAAAAAAACCGACGAAAAACTACGAAACTATAAAAGCCGAAAACCAAAAAAAAAAAAAAATCAAAATGGCCGACGTCAACAAAAAAATTACGAAACTATAAGACAAAGCTAGTTACAAAAAAAAAAAAAAAAAAAAATACGTAAATAAACTAAGACAGAAAAAGCTAAACACAGCTAAAAAAATAAAAAAAAAATGGACGACCCTAAGCTAGAGTCGAAAAAAAAAAAATAAAAAAGAAAAACAAATAAACAAATAAAAATTACAACAATTACAAAAAAAAAAAAAATTAAAAAAAAAATGAAAATGAATAAAAAAATAAAATAAAAAAAAAACAGCTAAACACAAAATAAAGAACAAACAGAAAAAAAAAAAAAAATGACAGTTAAAACGGAAAACTAGAAAGTCCAAAAAACAGAAAAAAAATTCAAAAAGGGGTAGAAATGAGAATTTATAAAAAAAAGGCGGAAATTACAGGGGTAAAAAAAACGAAATTAAAAAAAAAATGAAAACTAGATTAAAAGAAAAAACGAACAAAATTAAGGGGAATTAAAAAAAAATAGGAAAACTAGATTAAAAGAATTTAATGAAAAAAAAGGGCGGGGGGAATTTAAAATGGAGAGTAGAAAAAAAAAAAAATCATAAAAATTGAAAACAATAAGGTCGTAAATCAAAAATTAAAAAATTAACAAAGATTTTAAACAAAAAGTTCTTTTTCTTTTTTGAAGCCGTAAGCGAGGGCGGGATTCAGTTCCAAGGGCAACAGGTCAAATCACAGAGAAAAGTAGTCAGCAACAGTCCAAAAAAATAACAGGTAACAAAACAATACTATTAGAATACTAATCATCTGTAACTTTAATACATATCCTGCAAACTTGAGAAATCATGCTCTGATATTTGATTTTACGTTAAAAACGTCACTTGCGCGTGCTTGATTGTTACAAGCCGTCTTTCCTCATTCTATGACATGAAATATAAGCCTTATAGGAAAGATATCTCATTGAATCAATAGGGTTAGACATAGTTGAACTTGAGTAGAAAAGTTGGACATAGGTTTGGTTCCAGATTTGAATGAAAACGCTAGAAAAAGATCCGTTCGTCAATATAAGACGAAAATGGAGACAATGGCCTGGGTTTTATAACTATACAATTTAAAAAAAGGACATTAATCAGGATTATACGAAAATTTTGTGTGAATTGATTGGACGGTTTTTGAAATATTAGAAAAAAAGTTAATAATAATAATTTGGCACGCAGTGTACAAGCGTAGAAATTCTTGGAAATTACTAAGAACAATGACAACGGATAATGAAAAGTTGACTGATTACAGGATACAGACATGATTTATTTAAAATAAACATTAAAATATTCATTTAAAATATATCTCCAACAATTCAGGTTTCTGGTTAGCAGAATAAATCATTTTGTTTTGTTTGTTCACTCAGTTGAAGTCATTTCTGACCACCGTTCGTAGAAAGCACTTCAATAGAGACGACATTTTAAATCTTTTTGAACGAGTTTGGCGCCATGAATTTGATATGTCCTGGGAAATGATATATTTGAACGAAGTAGCTAAGTGGTTTTGGCTACTATAACCAAGTAGAATACGGTAGCAGTAATCGACTGGTACGCGTCGTAGTCGCAGGTAAGAAGTGTAGATCAATGGCATAGTCCAATGGGCGTCGTTATAGACTTAGCTCTCAGACTAAGGCTCTTTGACTCACCTACACGTCCGTCTGTATTTATGACGGACACCAGCCAATCATATTCCAGTGAGGAGGAACACAGGTGTACGCATATTCCATAATATCAGAATGGCATCCATATTAAATGCTTAAACTGGCGAAACGCTTTAAAAAGATGACACTTGTTTTGACATTAATGTTTTGGTTTAGTAGTAGCTTGCGATGCTGAGCGATAGCTACCCGTAACGCAAGTTATTCTATGTTCAATTCTCTCATCTTCTATAGGAAACTAGCTGTAACCGATTCATACGCTGAAAGTGTTTGCAAATTCTTCATTCTGTATTTTTTAGGAAAGACTCATGACTGTTTTCATTCCAATTCCGGATCATTGTTTCTGTCTTGTCTCATTTTACTCCTTCTTCTTGTCTCAAATATTTACCGATTCCATAGAAGAATTTTAAGCGATATTTTATAGCCATGTAACTCGCAATGAGCCTATTCAATCATTAAAGTAAGAATTATTATTGATCAGAATATAGGAATAGCAAAACCTTGAAATATTCACGGTTACAGCTAGTCTGGTGCTGCTTCTATATATATATATATAGGTAATTGATAAAATGCAAAGAGGAATCTGCAATGTTATCGGTCCTAACCTGGCATGTCGGCTTCAGTCACCTTCCCACCGGCGTAACGTAGCCTCCTTATTTCTTTTCTATAAATATTTTTATGTCGAGTTTTCGTCTTTTGATACTTATACTTTATGAATTCAAGCGCAGTACTAGATTGGCGGTGAGGTCTCATCAATTCACAGGTGAATTGGCTAGATGTAACCGTAGGTTCTATGCTAACAGTTTCTTCTATCACACTATTCGGTTGTAGAAATCTCTTCCGGTTTATTGCTTCCCGGTCAATTTAAATGCAGTGTTACTCATTATCTTTTGTCTTCTTTATTCATGGCCTTCTATTGTTCTTGCTTAAGGTCATAGCACGTTGAAAAACCGGTTCTGATACGATCACCGAAGTTAAGCAACAGCGAGTTTTGTCACTACCTCGATGAGTGACCGATTAGGAATACTCAGCGCTGTAAGCTTGGATATACCTGTGGTGTAATGGAAAATGACTCGGAATTGTCAATCAGGGAGTCGAGTTCCCGTACGATCACCGAAGTTAAGCAACGTCGACACTGGTCAGTACCTAGATGGGCAACCGCTCAGGAATACCATCTACTGTAAGCTTGGATGTGCGGGTGGTGTAATGGATAATGGCTCGGAATTGTCAATCAGGGAGTCGAGTTCCAGTGTACGATCACCGAAGTTAAGCAACGTCGACACTGGTCAGTATTTAGATGGGCAACCGCTGGGGAATACCAGGGGCTGTAAGCTTGGATGTGCGGGTAGTGTAATGGATAATGGCTCGGAATTGTCAATCAGGGAGTCGAGTTCCCGCACGATCACCGAAGTTAAG
Source organism: Acanthosepion pharaonis (assembly GCA_903632075.3). NCBI lineage: Eukaryota > Metazoa > Mollusca > Cephalopoda > Sepiida > Sepiidae > Acanthosepion > Acanthosepion pharaonis. The sequence goes on from CAHIKZ030001553.1 coordinate 887,476, forward strand.
CAACGTCGACACTGGTCAGTACTTA
>CAHIKZ030001553.1:892500-900000 GCA_903632075.3 Acanthosepion pharaonis
GTTCCAGTATTTTAGCTTAGACTCATTTAAACCAAAAGATACAAAATAATTATTAAATCCTCAGACCCCACCTGGGAAATACTGTCGTAATGATGATAAGGTGATGTCAGATAGGGATGATTTTTTAACTTTTTCGCCAATGGATTTCAAGCTGTGGAACACTGATGGAAGAATTCAAAGGTTGCCACGGAAAAATATCGCCAAAATTACGCAAAAATGAAAATAACACTAACGTCTATTTTTAATAGATATATTTACAAAATTACACAAAAGCTATCTTGAAATACTAAAGACTAAATTTATTCAATAAAATCGACATTGGCTTCAACCAGGGCCTTCGGAATCTTCGGCATTTCTTCTGGACAATCTCCTAGTTTAGTTGCCATAATATTGCCTTTCGTTCATCTTTGGTGTTACATGGAGTTTTGTTTGTCTCTGTGATACTATTTCGCTATGGTAATTGGCTAACTAATTAAGCATAAAAATTAAAAGCGAGAAATACTTCAGGCGAGAAAAAAGCTATAACGAAAGACATACTGAGCGATGTAATTTTTTTTTTAACAAAAGAAAAATGGGTAAAGATTTTATTTTCATTTGCGAAAAAAGGTATTTTTTCACAGAAGATAGAAAATTCGTAAGATCTCGGATCTGTCAGAATTAATTTATGCTATGACGCGGCGAAAAAGGCGGAATGCGGGTAAAAAAAGATAGGAATCTTTCCATGGCAATAATGAAAATTTCAATTTGGTCAAGAGGCTTACAAAGAAAGAATGCTAGAAGATAATCGAAAAATTGGGTCAAGCATGCGACCGAGAAAGAATTAGGTGAGACCACCCCAAAGAAAAAGGAAGAATAAAAAGAGAAAAGAAAAGAATAAGCCATTAACTATCTTTCGGAGATATCATTTGGTTTTTGGACCATCTGAGAACCATGCCATGATAAAAGTTTGTCACCTGGACAGGCTGTTAGCGACAGAATGCGATGATGTTGAGAAAGACAAAGAGATTTAGTTGACCACACGGAAAATAAGTCGGCGAAAATCCCATTAATAAATCCCAGATGACATCAAGTAAAGATAAAATTTAATGTCCACAGTACGATTCATAGGGGTTCTGGTGTCAAAAGAAAGAAAAAAAAAGGGAATAATTTTTTTTTTTCTTTGAGCGATAATTGTAAACTGAGGCCGAGCGTCTAGCCACACTGAGCATTGCCGAGCGTTCATTGGCTGAATGTTGGCGTGAGCGATGGGCGAAGGTAAACATATGAGAAAGAAGGAAACCTGTTGACGCCCTCTGAGGGGATTGGTGTGAGATACCAATATGAGAAAGGAAGAATTTGGGAGGATAATTCCTTTAAGAACCCCTCTAAACCAGAAAGTAATTGACTTCAAAAAAAAAAAGTGATAAATTTTCCTGTCAAAAACAAAGAAAATCCTTATTGTGGATTTAGAATTATCGAGGAACCCAAACCACGACAGGTCCCACCCGGTTTTGGTCGGCGTCTATATAAACGAAAGTCCCCAGAGCAAAAAAAAACAGTTGGATAAGACAGTTGGAGCAGAGGCAGAGTCACAGAGTTGAGTTGCAGTTGAGCTCTGAGCACGGAGACCAGCCTCGCAGGAAGCTGACTGAAAAGATTTCCACGCATTCCGACTTAGACTTCTAACCAAAAACAATTTTTTTTTGAAGAACGACTTAGACTCACACCACCAAAACAAAGTTTTACGAATATCGCCTGAAGATACCAAAAACCAGTTTATTGAAAAACAACTTAAGATATTAAGACTCGCCTAACAAACGCAAAGTGTCACGAATCCATAGAAGCGGTTTGGGAGAAAGACGCAGTCCTGTATTCAGCAAACAGATATAAAAATATTTTTTATTTTTTTTTAACACATTTGAATCTTTTGAGTTGTTACTTTATTTTCTTTTACATATACTTGTGCGGTATCACTTTTGCCCGGATTCAGCTTGTATTACGGCCCGACGCCTGATTGATTTCGTCTACCTAAAATCAAATCACAACGTGGGTAGGTTAGACTAGAAATCAAAGCAGTTACTTCGGTAACCAGACGTTGGAGGCGAGCTGGGAACGACAAAGCTGATATCGAATCTAACCAGATTTTCATCCGAATCAGCCAAGGGTTAGATCGTCACATTTAGCACAGTGCCAGGAGCAGGGTGACGTCCCATTTGGTAACGCGACACATAATAATCAAGGGTCTTGCAGTCTGGTCACAGGATGGTGGCAGATGAGGGGGTGATTGGGTAGCATGAATTGTCTGAGGGTCATGAATGGGTTCAATGCAAAAAGTGCAGTGTATTTTGCCAGACATGCGTTCATTAGCAGCCACCCTCTTGATCCGAGAAGCGTGACCTATCTTAAGACACTGTAGGTATCCGTTTTGTTTGGGATGATGACTTTCAAAACGTTATAATGGCAATATCGACTTCAATCACCCTTTGTTGATGGATATATCAAAAATCTTTCTGAAACTATTCATTGTCTTTCAGATAACTTTGAAATAAGCTAAAATTTCGGATTAGATCTTCCGGTACGAGAAATATACAGCATGCAAATTTGGCGGAGAAATTACGTCATAGTTCACATTAAATCATAGCACGGCTACTCAACTGAATTTTTATATGAGTTATTCGATAAGTTTAAAACTTACAAACGCATGCGTGAAATTAATATGTTTTTGGGATAAAATAATCTACCCTTTTATTTCAATCAAATGAAAACTATTGTTCTTTTTAGGCAGATTCCATGATAATATTATATAAATATATGTGATAAATAAAACCTACGTAAATATGCATACATACAGTATCTCTCTAAAATAACACACAAATATATATATATATATGTGGAGTGTAAAAAAAATCCATGTGTTCTTCAGAAAGTTTGTGCATGTTGTGGTATTTATCAAATGAAATATGTCAATATTTTCACAACACACAGACACACACACACAACAAAACACACACACACACACACACATATATATATATATATATATATATATATATATATATATATATATAGTATATTCCAACTCATTTAGGTGAAATTCAAAAGAATATCTCGGTGAATTTGTGAACATCTCAAAAATAATTATAAATGCATAGAAATGATTATGATAAATAAATATATATATATATATATATATTATTAAATCAAACATCGTTGAATGATGTGTGTGTCTATCTAAATGTGTGTTAGAAAATGATATATTATAAATATATATATATATATATATATATATATATATATATATATATATATATATATATACACACAGACACATACATGTGTACATATATATATATATATATATATATATATATATATATATATATAGTATAAGAGAGCTTCCTATTTAATTTAATACATTTTGTCAATTCTATTCAGTTCGTCAGTGATTATTTTATTTAAATCTTAAATACCAAAATATTAAAATATAAATCTGAAAAATGGACTCTAAAAAAAAGACATTCCATCTTATTTATTGACGCTGCAAAAGTTGTCTGGGAAGTTTGTATTTTTCTAACAAAAATTTTAGATATCTTGATGGTGGCGTGACTGTCATAAAACGAACTCAAATTATTTTTCAGTCAGTGCCGGAGTCCGACAGAACCATCAATGCAATCTGAAAATATTATATCTAGTATGATGTATGTCTTCAAATATAGAGCAGAAATTAACAAGTTAAAACAGAATTTATGAAACTTCAATGACGTTGGCAGACAGATTTCTCAAAACGATCGATATTTCAACCATTGTTTGGCAATTTAAAATATATGAATAAATGAGAAAGAATGTCAAATGACATTGAAGGCCACTTTTCAAAAAAACACGATAGAGGCCAAAATTCTGACATATAATATTTTGGAATCAGGACAACTCTGTGGAAAAATTGGATAAAAACATTCGGTCGGATCCAGAACCATTTCACTCAGTTTTGTGTTTTATCCATAAACGATCATGTTTTCTTTAAATATCATGACATTTTACAGTTTTTTTCTCGTAGTTTTGGTTTTTCTTTCTGCTGTAGACCACTTGCCATTCAAGATTATGGAGAATTTGAGTCTGTCCTCCCATTTCAAATACCTGGTAAATGAAGAAAATGAGGATTCATGACATCCTAAGTCTGGTATTAGTGAAACGTAATTCAATGGATTCGACTGAATTCGAATTGGGACAAATTTAAAATAATGAGCAGATATCCATTAATCCACCGTTGATTTTAAGTTCACGGCGTTTTTAGATGGATTTTTACGTCATCAAATTTTGAACATGATGAAATAATTTTTATCGCTCTATCTAAAAAGGCAGGTTATATGTTGTGTGTGTACAAAACAGATATTTGCGACGAAGGCAACATAAAAATTTATCGACGATTGGAAAATGTTAAAATATTAAGATGCGTTTTGCTTATTTCTCGATATGTCAGTGTTTTCTTTATTAACTGATTGGACCTTTTATTTCTTAAAATCTTTTTCGATTTGTGGACTTAATTGATATTTTCATTCTTCTACGGCATTTTTTAGTTGTAGTTTACAGCCATTTTTTACTGTAGCCTTGAAAACTCATAGCTGGCAATCCCAGCTACGAATAGGCAGGAAGATTGACGTGGTCCAGGTTAATCCTTTGGTCACGATACGAATTGTGACGTCGTCCCCGGTCGCAGCGTCGACTGTGTTGTTCGATCCCAGTCGCGGCGCCAATTTTGACGTCACGTGCTCCCCAGGCTCTGATATCCTGGTCACGGACAGCACCAGTTGTGACGTCTTTGCCGCGGCGTCAGCTGTTCGCTCCTCGCTGCTCCAAACGTGACGTTCTAACCTTTTGGTTAGATTGATACCAGCCTCGTCGTTCCCAACCCGCTTCCAACGCCTGGTTACCAGGGTAACTGCACTGATCTCCAGTCTGCCTACCCACGTTGTGAATTGATCTTAGACAGACGAGATCAAACAGGGGTTGGGGCCGTAATGCAAGTTGAGTCCAACGGGGTGATAACACACAATTATGTATAAAAAGAAAATAAAATAAAAACTCACAAGGTCCAACGTATCAAGGAAAAAAGGTAACAAACTTTTTATATCTATTTGCTCGGTACATAGGACTATGTCTACTTCCCGACCCGTTCTGTGGATTGTGGCACGACGCTTTTACTAGGCAACTTTAAGGCTTCAAGTTGTCTGCTCTCTAAGAAATTTGTGTTTCGTTGTGTCTTTGGACGAAAGTCGAAAAAAAAAACTTATTTCTGTGGTCTGATTCTAAGTCGCTCTTCAAACTACTTGTTCTTGGTTGAAGAAGAGTCCAGAAGTGTGCGTGAATCTTGGTCAGCTATCTTGACGCGGTTTCAACACTGGGCGCTCATCTCTGCTTGTCGTCCACGGTTCAAAACTTCTCGCCAGGGTCCGCGGCTGAAAATCTGACTTCTTCTCTTCAGAGTCTGAATTACTGGTCACTCATCTCCGCCGTCGGTGCGCGAACTAACTTCTTCTCTTCGGCTTCGGTCGGACGAACTTCTTCCTTAGGTCAAACGAACTTCTTGGCTTAGGCCAAACGAATGGCCTCAAAGTGGGCGCCCGAAAGGGCCGAACGACCCTGGCCTTGCCGTCCGCGGCTCAAAAACTCTGATTTCTGTCGGTTGGGGTCCAGCTTTTATTGACGCAGTCAAAACTGGGGTGGGTCTGTCGGCGCCAGGGGTTTTCGATAATTCTAAATACGTATCCACCCTTCTTATTTCTGGTTAGGATTTTCCATTTTCGGTAACTCACTCTCACTCCCACTCCCTTACTGTGCCTCTGAGGGCGTATACCCGCTTCTTTCCCGCTTTTTTCGTATCGGCGTCGACTTACACTGCGTCACACTTCTGACAGGGGCGTCGGTCGATTCTCCTTCGTGCGTCACGTGACCGCTTTCGGCCAATGAGGTCCTGGTCGGGTATCTTTCCTCCTCCTTCGTGTCATGTGATCTTATTTAGCCAATGACGTCTTTAGTCGGGCGTGGACAATCCGTGGCTTTGTTTTGGGAAAGAACACCTTGCTTAAAAAAAAAATATTAATTTAAATCGCCCTTATCATGAGCGACTGAGATGACACCTTTGGCTTTCCAACACGTGGTATTTGTCAAGGAGTTTATCGCTAATTGGATATGATCTAAGAAAGGAATTTCTCAGACTCATTGGCGTTTCTGAAACGGAATAAAAATATTTCATTTTTCTCCGCTTCGAAGGTCTGATAATAAAATCTTTATTATCTCAAAAAAAAAAATTTTTCAGCAACATCGTTTGTGTGGCTTTTTCTAATTCTGGAGACTGTCTATGTTTTCGTATTAATGGTTTGTCTTCATATCCTTAGATACACTTCCCCACCTGTTACCCTATCATTCCAATGACACACTTTCCTTTGTTACTTATCAATATTTTCATTGTCCCTAAACTTCGTTTCTTCTTTTCCTCTTTTCTTGACAACCAATTGATAACAACTTCAATTTTTCGTGGATTCCCCGGAAATCGGTCAGATGCTTGACCCTGGATAATTTTTCGACACCTGTTATCTGTCAGCCGTGCGTGTGTGTGCTCGCTTATGACCTGTTTTCGTATTATTTTTTCTTTCTTTCTTCTTCGTTTTCTTTTTTCTTTCTTCCAGATCGCTTGAATGTAAAGAAAGAATTATTCTTAAAACCCAAAATATTTTTCGGCCTTAAATAATTATTAAATGGTTGATAAACCGTAAAAAACAAATCATATATCTAACTCCTTCCCTTCTCCTGTTTCCCTGTGAGCTATAATCTCCAGCTATTCAAGTGTAATGTCAATCGACATCTCCAGTTGCCTTGATCTATCCACTACCCTCATCCTTTCTTCTATCACTCCTATCTGATCCTGCTCTAAACTTTCTGTAACCCCTTGCGTCCTAGTGGCTTCCCGCCTTGCTGTGTGTGTGTGTGTGTAATAAAAAAATCACAGGATTAAATACCAACTGCAAGAAGACTATGCATGGTTGTTAGCAAACTGAACATGCACATTGCAGATTAGGGATACCATAATCAAACAGGGGGGAAATTTAAATATCTGGGAAGGGGACGGAAAAGTGTGACATTGAAAGCCAAAGGCGTATTGTGAGAGCAAAGGATGCATTCCAAAAGCTAAGTCCTAAGGAATAGCACAAATTCGATAGGATTAAAAAAAAGCAAAATGGTACAAAACTGATGCTTATTTTAATGTAACGTTAATCGCCATCTTGAATCTTTTTGATTCCTTTTCATCTTTTAGCCTTTCCTCAACTCTCTCTATTTTCATCTTTTGTCCTTTTTGTAACCCTCTCTATACAAAATGTTTTCTCTTACTTTCACTCCCTGTAATTAGCGGCATTCCCGCCTGACCTGGGTGAAATGATTAAAAAGAAAGGATGTGTTCCTCCACTACATGAAGTTAAGCGTGCTACTATATTAACAACTAAGTCTCACTGTTTTTTCTATTGAACG